>JAWNMY010000090.1:5095000-5270000 GCA_035043505.1 Drosophila setosimentum | reverse complement strand
TCTTTTTGGGCAAAATGACGACTCATAAATAGATATGGAACGTAATGAAATGGAATGCATATATCTATGGTAAGCATTTGGGGCTTGTCTGCGCTCAAGTTGAAAGGCAGCGTCAGGCAGCTCTTTAATGATCAGCTCCTTCCCACTCTATTTTCCCCCATAATGTTCTGATAACTGCCACACACACACACACACACACACAGAGAGAGATTGTCTAGTGCCACACCACACAATCATATCCATAACCATATCGTATGCGGCACGCAGACGTCATGACGCATCAACCCAAACTTCAACTGGAATCCTGAAACTCAAACTCAACTCATACAACCAAAAAGATGGCACTTCAAATTGCTTTCCGTGTGTGGGTGCTTAGGGTAGGATGAGGTGGGTGGGGGGGAGGGTAGAGTGTGCATTGCCCTCCATTATGTGGATGGTGTATACTAGATTTAACTTAGCTTCTTCTTCTGTGTAACACTATGAGCTACAATTTCTATATATTATTCTATTTGGCTCTGGCGAATCTTGATATTAAAATTAATTTATTTTTCTTAATCTCACTAAGATCTCAAATCGAAAATGGAGCGTGTGTTCTTCTAATGGTAAATATACATTGTTTCTTGGCTAAAGACATTTTGCTCACATGAATCAATATATTCTTGATTTTAGGCTTTAACTTAAGCTTTATGCAGAAATATAAGACACAATGTCAGAATGCTTTAGTCGAGAGATATTGATATATAAACCAGATCACATATATCTACAGTCTCTAAAATAGAATTGATTGCTGATGCTGATCAAGAATTCATATATATATATATATATTTTATGGGGTCGGAGTTGCTTCATTCTGTTACATAGTTTTGCACAACCTAATTATATCCACCTAACACATTTTTAATATTATGCGCATAATCGAGAATCAGAATAT
This sequence comes from Drosophila setosimentum, assembly GCA_035043505.1. Lineage (NCBI taxonomy): Eukaryota > Metazoa > Arthropoda > Insecta > Diptera > Drosophilidae > Drosophila > Drosophila setosimentum. The sequence continues at coordinate 5,269,069 of JAWNMY010000090.1, read as the reverse complement.
ATATATATACATATATATATATATATAGAATATATATAGATATGCTGAAAAGGAGCCTCACTTGTTAGATACTTATATAATATGCATATGCATATACAAAGCAGACTATTTGATTTTGTAGGGTATTTTGAAAAATAATATAATAAAATAATTCAATAGCCGCAACAAAGTGCAAAATTGAGTTTGTTTTCTTCATGTTTGGCATGTTTATGTTATTGTTAGAATTCCTTTTATTGCCTCCTCCAGCTACACTGAATAGGACCCAAATGCACTTGTATATTTATAAATACGAAATGCAAAAATTTTCGTAATATGGAATATGAAGTACGGGTAGAGGTGTGGCCAGTGTGTGTGTGTGTATGTATGTGGATGTGTGTATGTGTGTGTGTGCAGTTAAATGTTGGATGTTGGATAGTAGTTTATGGAGCTCTGCTAGCTGCATGTCTAGCATGGTTTAATCATGCACTCTGTTCCCCGGCGCACACTGCCCGCCTCCCCCATCATCCAAGGCAAATCGATAGGCGTGGGCGTGAGCATTTAGACAGGAATACACAAAATTTATACACATATATATATATATATATATATTTTTCTGTATTTTTGCCACTCGCACTTGTCGAATTGTCAACGTCGCTTAAGGCACACTGAACAGATAGATAGATAGAGCGAACGGGAGGGTTGATTGAGCTGATGTGGAGGGTTGTGTGGGGGGGGGAATTGTGGGGGAGTTGTGGGGAGTTGGGGTTAGAATAAAATCAAATACCCACTATCAACGTCGTCATCATTGTCAATGAATTGAATGAGTGACTTGTGCCCCGTTCGCATTCGCCTTCAGCTTTTGGGGCCTCGAATGAAATTGTCGAAATACACGGCATCAGCGAGGAGGCGATACCAACTAAACCCCGTCCGCCTCCCCGTGCAGATAATGGGCGTAATAATAAACATGATATACATATAGAATAAACTCTATTTTGGACTGTCGAATTTTGTAGCTGCTGTTTCGGTTTCGATTTCGGTTTCGCTAACGAAAATAATGCGAGTGGCCGAAAGGCATCCAGGAGACACACAGCGGGAAAGAGAGAGAGAGAGAGAGAGAGAGGGATTGGTATGGGATATTGTGCGGGTGGGTGTGGGTAGTGTGTGCGTTGTGTTGTGGTGTGTTGTGTGGGTTAAGCTAGTGCTAGGCCAGCTGTCAGCTACTTTCAGCCACGGCACTGCTGTCCAGCACCTGTAATTGAGTTTGAATTTGAGTTGGCGCCGTGTCGGTGCCCTGGCTCTGACTCCCCGGTCCCGATTCTGGGTGTGCAAATACGGATGTGTGTGCACTGAAAAAAATGAACACTCTGAATTCAATACTATTCATACAGACAGAGAAACAGACAGATGAACGGACATGGTTAAGTCTCCTCGAATTTCCCTTCTGCCTGTGTAATAGTTTTGCATAACTTCATTGTACCATTTTTAATAATATGGTTTGACTTATAAATATATATTCTTTATCCACATACAAAAATATATATTCTTAGTTAGATCGTTAATTCTGATTTCAAGCATAGCTTCTTTAGTTTAAATCGCTTATTCAAATTATAAGGTGGAAATAATATTAATCTGATACATAATAAATTTTTCTAATAATTAAACTTAATTTTAGCACGACAAAGTTTTCCAGATTGAACCCAGATTTCAAAATTGACACATTCTTCAAATAATTTGAGTTCAGATTTTGGAATTACTTAATTTAAGTTTTCCATTCTTAAGTTCGAAGTTCTTAAATCAAGATTCACAGAATGCCATTTGTTTTTTTTTCTTTTTTTTTTTTGCACTGTATAGGCGAGGTGTGTGGGGCATGGGTTGTGGGTCCCCTGGACTGGGTCCTTGCCAGAGTCTTCATAAAGCATTCTGTTTAATAGGCTGGTCGCTCGGACTGGCTGACTGAATGGTTGGTTGAATGAATGGTTGCTTGGTTGGCTGGCTGGCTGGCTGCCCGTGCCGTGTCGGGGCGTGCCTGGCACAAGCCAGTACCCACACACACACACACACTCGTACACACACAGAGAGCTTCATTTTTGACATGGCGGCTGATGCCGAGGCCGAGCCCTGGCCCAGGCCCAGGCCCAGGACCACCTCACACACAGACTGGGCAACTACTTCTGGCGGTTTGTTTCGAGTTGATTTCTACTTCTGGTATATATATATATTTATAAATATATATATATATATATATATATATATATATATATATATATTATTTATATAGATGTAGCGCTGCTGCCGCAAGTTAGTTCATAAATTGTTGCGGCTGCCCCGCGCCACCATCTCCTCGCTCTTGTGACTCAGTCGCCGAAATGTGCACAAAAATATGGATTTATGGCAGCCAAAAGGAATTGCCTTCATTTGAGTGAAAAATACCAGAAACTTTTTAAATATAAAAATATAAATCAGGGCGTAGCTGGTCACGCCTATAGCATCAAAAAGTGATATACTCTGCAGTCAGTAAGTAAACTCATGGGACGTAATCATATTTGATAAACTGATTGCCATTATTAATCAATTCTGTTTTCTAAAGACAATCTTAAAGATCTGCCTCATAACAATGAAATTCGAATTAAAATTATATTCGAATTGTTCTCGTTTGTCCCATCCAAATGGGTCTATATTCTCCTGGATAGAGAAATCTCTTAACTAAAAAGACGCTACATAAAAGTAACTTGAGTGGGGAATCAGAATAGCAGACAACTATATTTATATCTATGTACATGTCTAAGGAAAACAGAAATAAATAAAATGCTGATTTATTAGCAACTTAACGAATGCCTCTTGTTTCATCTAGATTGACACATATTCAAAGGTTTGCCTTAGAATAATAATAATAAAATAATTGGCAGCATAATAGCGCACATTTAGTTGGAATAACTTGGTAAGCAAAAAATATGTTCATGCCAGAACTAATCTTCCAACAGAATGTTGCCACATGACATACCTGCTCAGACTGCCGAGAGCGAAAGGATGGATGTAGAACAAGTTCTTTCAAGTTAGATTTTAACTAACTGAGTTCAACTGGTAAGTGGACAAATGGACAGAAAGACATCGGCCTATCTCACCTTTCTGATTGTAAGTCTAAGTTCATTGTTCAAATTATTAAATTTAACTTTTCTATATTATATTTCGAATAAAGATTTGCAATTTGAGTGCTTATTTTCTTTTTTGTCTCAATGTAACTATTATTACATTGCCATATTGTCAAGGTTCTTTTTTGTAAACTCTTCCGGGTTCGAGCTGGATCCTGATGCACACATCCCGTCCCGTATCCTGGTGCCTGTGTGCAATGTGCAATGTGCAATGATGCATGATCCGCATCTAATAAACACTCAATATGCAATTCAAATTCAAATTGACCGGAAGGGCAGCCCCCCACCTCCGATCAGCGACCAGCGACCAGCGACCACCTCCGACTCGCTATCCACGTACCACCCCAGATCTGGCTGTAGGCTCGGGGGTAATGGGTTGACCGAGTAATTGCTGGCATTTGCTGCGCCGAGTTGCGCTTGTCAAACACCTGATCCTGATGCATTGAGGCGTGTAAAAGGTGTAGAAAGGCCGGAAAGAACTCAGCGAACAGCCCCTAAAAGTGGCGGCAACGTTTAGCGTAGCAAACGGTTCCCAAGTTCCCTTTCCCTGGATGCTAGCGTCTCAACCCCGGCAATTAATAATTATTGTGTGTAGTTGTGTGTGTGTGTATAAATTTCATGGGCAATTGCCACACACGGGGGAGTGGCAAGACGGGAAGGGGGGTGGATAGGAGAGGAGCGTATCAGTCGCGTGGGCGACTTGATGCGATGTGGAAGTTGAAGTCGATATTTGCGCAGGCGCCTTTTTTGCCTTGAACGAGGACGGCTAGGACGACGAGGACGCGTCCCTGGGTTGAATGCAACCCTCAGCCTAGCCTCTATACCTATCTTCCAACCCACCCCCACCCCCCACCTTCTAACACTCCCCCACCCACACAAGCCCCCTTGCAGGGCCGCAAAGTAAATTTGTGAATGGTTAATGAAAACTTACCGAAAAAAAAAAAGAATAGTTCACTGAGTTTGGCGGGGGGGTGAGGGAAAATTGGTTGGTCTACTTGCTCATTACATTTAATGAACAGGTTGCTGTACAGAGGGGCTGCGGAGGCAGCCAGGGACGCAGCTGATGGGCAACTGTCATAAATTGTTCAGCGAGTTTGGTAAAGATGGGGCAGGAGTTTTTTTTTGGGGTTTGGGTTTGGGTTTGGGTTTGGGTTTGGGTTTTTGGTTTGCTATATAAATTTACATATATGTATATACGATATTTACACGCAACATTTTAGCTGTGTGGCTTCAAATATTTACACTGATTCGCCCCACACCATACACCGTACACCATACACCCCGCACTTCTTACCCTCAGGCAGCGCACAACCCCTCGCACAGGTGCAGTGTAATCGTTGCGTGGCTGCTCGACTAGGCCTACAATATTGACAACATTTGTGGCCCGTCCGGCGGGTGGAGTGGGCGGTCTGGGTAACTAAATTAATGAACCTTGAAAAATGTGTTAAAAGTTTTTTATACTATTGTCATCAAATTAATGTATATACATTTACATTTACATATATATATATATATATATATGTATACTATTTTGGTTTGGGGTTTCCCATTTTTCCGGGTGGATCTTTGAAAGTAGGCAAAAACAAACTGAACACGAATAGACTATATATATATATATAGATGTTTATATGCCTATGTGTATATAAGTAGGAGTGAATGCCTTTCCAATTAAAAGTTCTCCACGTTCACAATCAAAATTATTCAACTCGAATTGTAAGAATTTGAGTTCAACCAAATTCAAATGAATGCAAAAGAATCTTTTTCATTGTGTTGCAAATAGTTGTGGTTGGTAATTGCATTTATAGCTATTTAAATACGAGTCCTGTGGCGACCTTCAAGAGGTTATTGCAAACATGAACTGAGATTGAATTAGCCCGACCGATACAAAACTAGACATGGAACTACACACACATCAAATCAGATTATCGTTCAAGCTATAGTTAGAGTAACAATATACACTATTATATATGGTGTTTGGATTTTAAGTTCATATTTATACTATACTATATATATATTAAAACAAACAGTGAATCCGGATTCAGAGTAGAACAGTCCCAAATTAAGAATGTTAACCTCTATAATGAAATATGAAAAATGGAATGAGAGAAGACAACCAACTTTCAGCAACTTCTTCTATTCCAGAATGAACAATATCTTATTTAAGAATTTATTATTAACTTGAGAGTTTTTAGCGCTCTGTTCAAATTTGATACTTGAATCAATAATATAAATTCCGAGACAATGAACTCATCTGAGATGCTTCGGATTAAATAGAGAGAACTCACAAGAAAGCAAACATATCGATTTGGATATATTAGAGAGATTTAGATTAATTAGAGGTGTTTTGGGATTCGTGTTCGAATCTTAGTATTAGGATAAGGAATACACCCAAATGGCATTAGGCTCATGTCTAACTCATATAAGCTTAGTTGTAGGGTGAAGAAATCGTGATATGTGAGACAACTTGTTGAACAACAACAGCAAGAACATTAGCAAACATTGCTGTGTTTTACAATTGAAGCTTACAAAAGCAAAAACAATAACAACAACAACAACTAAAACAAAGAACATAAAAAGCATTTTAGCAGGTAATAAATTATTGGAACCGGGAAGTTTTGCACTTTATATATATTTTGTTACTGCTGTTGAACGAACAGAATCGGGCAGGTTACTTAAGCAACAACAACAAATACACAAAAAAAAAAAAAAAAAACAAACAAATATGGGGAAGAAGTAACGAAACAAAAAAGTGGCCAACAGGAATGCGCCAAGAAATGCTTGAGATTTGTTTAATTGCATCCGGCATTTGCCGCTTCAAACACACACGAACAAAATGGCTTTCCACCCTGCCACCCCCGCCCCCCTCCCACTCCTTAACACCCAACGGGGTTGGGGTTGGGGTTTGGGTGGCGCATGACTGGTGAATGGTGGATGTTGACGAGTACTTACGATATCCATTGGTATATGCCCGACACCGTCAGCTCACCCTTGTCCTCGAGGGCGTATTCGATGAGTTCCGTGTATGTAAACGGTGGTTTCTTTGGCCTGCTTGTTTTGCGGTGGTTGGTTGAAGGTGGTTGCGGGTGGTTGAGGGTGGTTGCGGGTGTTTCGGCCAGCAGTTTGGGGCGCCACGTTGCAGGTGCCGAGGGTGGTCCACATCGATTGGCGCACAACCAACAGGCAAGAGAGAGATGGAGAAAAAGAGAGAGAGACAGAGAGATAGAGAGAGAGAGAGAGAGAGAGAAAAGCACATTTTATTAAAATGGAGAAGTGTAATTCAAATATTTCAGACCTGATTTCAGCAACTACTCTCGAAATTTATAAATTTACAGCTTAATTAACAAATTTATGGTCAAATTTGTCTATTTTTATTGGGTTTGCAACATCGAGCAAAAAAAAGCAGCTTATAGCTTAAGATGCATATTTGTGGAGTGGCACAAAGGAGATCAGAAATATTTGTAAGCCATCTGGAATATATTCTAATTGAAGAAAGGAGGAGCGATATGTGCCTATAGAGATGGGAAAAATCGAGAGCCGGATTCGGTTTTATTTTCTGGATCAAATCAGATTGTTATGATATTGTTTCATTAGCACATCTTGACCTGAAGATGAAGAAGGGTCAACAGAATTCTTTAAAGAATGTTAAGAAATAATGCGAAAAGAAGTAGTTTAAAGTAGATATTGTTTAAAGCTTGGTATGCCTCCGATATGTCCTGGCATATCGTATTAAAATTGCCTCTCAACATATTGGAAAGAGGCGAAGTGAGTAAGGACTACTCTGATCTGATCTGATCTATTAAATAGTTACATTCTGCATAGTTGCCAAAGATGTCTTATCCATAATCATAATTGTAGTTCGAGTTTGGGAGGGATAAGTGGGCTACTTACGCCTTGGACATTGTATCCTCAACGACAACATGTTCGGCGACAATCATATCGTTGCCATCCATCTCCGAGGTGACCTCCATCACCAGCTCCTCGAATTTACGGCCAGTCTTGGTCGTGTGTGTGTTTAATGTTGTACCTGTTCCGGTATTTGATCCTGTACCCGATCCCGTTCCCGTTCCCGTTCCCGTTGCTATTGTGATTGGTCCACCAGCTGTGGATGCACTGGAGCAGCTCTTGGGCGAGCCACGTTGCTCCAGCAACAATGTTGTGTGGCAGCTCTGGCTGAAGTTGAGTGAATGATTTGAATTAGATGCGGATGCGGGCGAGGCGGAACTGCAGGGCGATGCGCTGGCCATATTCGCTGCCGCTGTGGGCGTGGCCGCCTCTAATCCAACACTGGGCCCATTGCCCAGGCGATGACCGACTCCGGCGCCGCCAACATCTGGCGACAGATGTGGAAACTCATCGAACTTGAAGTTGAGCAGCCACGACAGATTCTTGTCCTCGAAGTCCGGCTCCGATTCACTGGCCGCCGGCGAGCTGCGTCTGCCGCAAGCCACTTGCCGAACCTGACCCTGCGCCTGAGGCAGCGACAGAGGCAGATTCACCGGCTGCTGTTGCTTCTGAGGAATGGGCACCAGAAAGCTGTTGCTGGACAGATCCTGATGCTGCTGCTGTTGCTGCTGTTGTTGTTGCTGCTGTTGTTGTTGCTGTTGTTGTTGTGTGAGTGGAAGCGACGGCGGCGGCAGCGTTGCATTCAGCTGTGATATCTCCGTCTGCAGTCCGGAATTGTAGCGATGATCCAGTTCGAGCAGCTCGCCCGTCTGCCAGCCGCCGGCATCGCCCGCCTCCATGGGCGCACTGGGCGGGGCACAGTAGGAGGCAGCCGGCACCATCAAGCTGCTATCGTACGCAAACAAATCATTGATAAAGGAGGAGTTGGAGGCGGTTGCTTCAGCGCCAGCGCCTGCACCAGATGCACCAGACGCACCGGATGTTCCAGTTACGGTGCCAGTCACAGTCCCAGTGCTGTTGTTCGTTTCCAGCTGCAGCTGGAAGCACATGTCACCAGCGCCGCTGACATCGTAGTCGAGATGACGTTTCTTCCAGGGATTCGAGGCGAGCTGCTCGTATTCCTGCTGCTCCTGCTCCAACGGAAGCTGCTGCTGGTCCACTTGCGATTCATATTTGCGCTTCAGGAAATTGAATTCACATTGCGATTGCTGTGAGTTGCTGTTGTTGTTGTTGCTACTGTTTGAGTTGTTGTTGTTGATGTTGCTGTTGTTGGGTACACTGGCACTGGAATGAGGATGCGGATGCGGATGCGCACTGGCTGCGCTGTTGTTTGTCGCCCCATTCACGGGCATATTGACAATCATAATTACAATAATTCGATAATAATTTGTAGCAAATTTTCACAGCGATTTTCACGAATTTTGCTTGTTGTCAATTTTTTAAATTTCTGCCCACTTTTGACATTGGGTTTGAGTTTTTTGCTTTGTTGACGTTTCACCGATTTTCACGTCGAATCAATTATTATTTTTTGATTTTTTTTTTTTGCTGTCACTCACGTGGCGCACTGAACAAACAAAAAGCAAGTGGAGCGGCAAAGTGTGCTCGGAGGAAGGGGTGGTCGGGGAGGAGGGGGAGGCAAAAGCGAACGGAGTTTGATGAAGCTAAGAAACACACCGCGCAGGATTCCGTCTCGCGCTGCGACTGTCCACGGACTGCGGCGGATAACGATTGTCGAATGTGGCAGCAAGGAGCGTTACTACTACTCCACTGGTCTGCTCTAGTCTCTGCCAGCGTCGGCAGACACAGCCTGCGCCTGCTCCTAGGAGCGCTCTCTCTCTCTCTCTCTCTCTCTCTCTCGCTCACTCTCTCTGTCAGTTGGTGCCCCTCTTGTGCATTACTCACTCAAGCACAACAACAACAACAACTATCGATGACTTCCCGCCACCCGCACCCGAAATCCAACCCAGGAGCCAACCTTTTAACGGTACTCAGCTAGCGCATTCTCTGTGTTCTGCTCGGTCGCATTTTGGCCATAATCGAACATGTGCCAGACTTGACTCGACTCGACTCGACCCAGCCCAGGCTGGCCCCGTCCGTCTGCTGCCTGCTGCCTGCTGCCAGCTATATAGTGGCATATAGTCCCATAGCCCATTGGCAATTTGACGATATGTCGACGTGACGGGGCGGCCATTGAAGCGTCTAATCGCGTCTGCACGGCGGACACCCTGTTGTTCTCGGAGCAGACAGCCTGTCGAGCTGACTCTCGCACAGGTGTTGCGCAGGATTGGATTGAGACAGACATGAGTGCCTCACAGTTGCCAACAGCGAGCGATAGAGAGAGAGTGAGAGAGAGAGAGAAGGAAAGATATAAATACATATGAATGAAGAGGGAAGAGCTTGAGTTGCTCTCTCTCTCTCTCTCTTTCTGTGAGAGATCATGGAGCAATGCAATTATTGCTGTTAACATTGTATACCCTTCGAGAAAGCATTTTTACTTTGATGTAAATTATGTAAGTGGAACATAAAGTATATATATTAGGAACGGATCGCTAAAGACTAAAGCTGCCATAGCAACTGTCAGACTAAAGATGATTTTGTCATGCACAAATAGCTTGAAACTTCTCATCGACAAATCTGAAACTCTAATAAAAAGTAATCTTCAAAATAGTATGGCTCAAAATTAACTTCATAGAAAACAGAGCCAAAGGCAATAGCTTTTTGGGTATGATTCATCCCTCTGAATGAACACTGCATTCTAATTTGGAAACACTATTTTCAGTCAAAATTCCTGTATAAATTCGACACTAAATATTCCCCTCCTTCCCTTCCAAAGGTAAAAATAATATACGAAATATATGTATATTCGTCGATGTCCGCGTTGGAATTGAGATTAAAATCGATAACATCGATAAGTGTAATAATAAATCCAAATATTTGTCTCCCGCACTAATTTAGAGATAGATTTACCAATTTTGCTCGAAACATGTTTGCAAAAGTTCAAATTTTTTTGGATACTACTTCGTTCTCAGTTGTCTTATACTGGAAATTACAAAAATAACCCACAAAACTTCACTTTTGACATTTCGCGGGGGAGTTACATTTCTACATTATTATTAATTTATTTTTTTTTTTGGTAAATTTTGACTCATCATTGTCACACCAAATCTCAATTTCCTGATTTGAATTTGTTGTCTTAAAAATGATTCATAGTTCAGTGATCATTTGATATATAATCACGATGAATAGCGGAAAATTCTAGATTTTAGTTAATAGAAGTAAAGTGAATGAATGAATAATATTCATTATTTGGAACTTTTTTACTATTTGAGATTAGCGCATGCGAATTTTACGATCAAAAATTGCCGGCTAGACTATAGAGTATATTAGCTCTGACTGCCAGAGAGAGTGAGAGAGACTTGAGATTGGATGTGATTCATAAACTAATGTTTTTTCGTGCTCAATTATGCACTCACAAGCGAAACAGAAGGCGCCGCATTGGGACTCCCGGACTAAGGCGAATCAGAGACAAAAATATATAAAACGCATTAAGAAAAAAAAAATAATAACAGAAGAAAAATAAAATCATGATTAAAACTTGTTTCCATCTCCGCTCGAAATAAGTGCGTCACTTACGACTTACCGCGAGAGAGAGAGAGAGAAAGAGAGGGGAGACAGAAAGAGAGGGGAGAGAGATGGTGAGCTTAGTATAAATATGCATGTGGTTGAACATGATAAGAAGGCATACGGCCAGTACTCAACCAGAGCCGATCCAGAACAGAACACTCAAAACACACAAATCCAAATCATGTCCCAGTTGATGTCGCTGCTCATTGTCGGTTTGCTGGCTGTTGCCGGAACTGCTGCTGCCGCCGGGAAAAAGGGCTACAAAAAGTCCGGCGATTGTCCACAGATCAAGCTGAAGCGTCAATGGGGTGGCAAACCGGCACGCGGTATCGACTATCAGGTGCGACCGGTGCGCTACGTGATCATCCATCACACGGTGACCGGCGAGTGCGACACGTTTGTCCAGTGCGCCGAGATATTGCAGGGCATGCAGAGCTATCATCAGACTGAACTGAACTATTATGACATTGGCTACAAGTGAGTGCTCCATGGCCATGGCCAGCAATCCCCTCACGTGTTCTCTCTCTCCCTCTTCCGCATAGCTTTCTCATTGGTAGCGATGGGCTCGTGTATGAGGGTAAAGGATGGGGCATCACTGGCGCCCACACCTATGGCTACAATGCGAACGGCACGGGCATAGCCTTCATTGGCAACTTTGTGGGTACGTGCTGCTAATAATAACAATACGATCCTTATAAGAAATTTTCATGGAAGATAGATTCTTAAAAGAAATCTTCATTCATCTTCAAGTTTTTTGTCTCTTTACTGCTTTATCGACATTTGAAAATCTTTATTTAAGATTGTTTGGAAATAATATATATTTTATAGATAAGCTTCCGTCGACGTTGGCGCTGAAAGCGTGCAAACAGCTCTTGGAGTGTGGCGTGAAGCTGGGCGAGCTGAGCGAGGATTTCGGACTGATTGGTGCCTCACAGGTACTGGCTACACAAAGTCCCGGGCTGACGCTTTACAATGAGATTCAGGAGTGGCCCCAATGGCTGTCCAATCCTTGATTTGTGGAACATTAATCTGAAAAAATGTGTTAAGAAAATATACTCATGATATTCTGCATTTACGTGATTGTCTGATTAGTTATCGTATACGATTAATCGCTACGATCACATTTGGTTATAGTTCCAAGTCTTAACAACGCAACAAAACGCCACATTGGCCGCACTGCGCACAATTAACGCACTACTGAAAATCAACTGTGGCGCACTCTAGCGCAAGTTAACACAACTAACAATTCGGAAATCAACGCTGTCCCGCACACAAACAATCGCGTGCGATAACTAGTTGTGAGAGCTACCATGTGTTTGCCTGCATAATTAGCCTTATCTACTTTTGCATCTAGTTTATCTAGTTTAAAAAAAGTGCATGTACAATAGTATCAAAAGTAAAGCATTTTATCTACATATTCAATTACTTAATGGAAGGCATTTAACCATTTTCTCATTTGGCGCCAACTACTCGAGCAAAGTAAACAAATATCGATAGACAGCGATTATTCTTTACTCATTATCGCAGACAGAGAGCAAGCAACATGTGTCCGTCCCTCTCAGAGCTTCGGCGCTTGCCATCTATTGCAAATATGAAAAACAGTTGTTGTATTGCATTTGAAACGAGCGGAGGTTGTGCGCGTCGAGCGACCGGCGCTTGTCTTGACTTTTTGTTTCGTTTATTGTGATTCTCGCGCTGTTTGTTTTTTATCGCGTTTTCCCTTCATTATTTTTTTTTGTATGTGCAACGCTTTTTGTTTGTTTTTGTTTGAGTTGAGAGTTGAACAACTATCCAGCGCAATTTCTTGGAAATGGCACATATTATACATATTGCAATGCACTTAAACATTTGAACGCGCCAAATCAAATTCAAAAGAGAGCAGAAGAGAAAAAAAAACAACAAACGATAAACAACAAACAACAAAATTTGTTTATATATTTTTTTGTTGATGTTCAAGTGAAAGCGTGTGAAAAGTATTCACCTTAACATTGCCTCTTAACGTTGCTTTTGGCCACGTTCGTTCGGCAGCGAGGCCAAAACCAAAGCTGAAGTCAAAGTCAAAGCTAAAGCAAAGTATTGCTTTATTTTTGAGAGTCTTGCTCTCTCGCTCTCTCTCTCTGTCCCCCAGTGCGTGTGTGTGAGGGGAGGGAAACAACAACTTGTTAACCGCTCGTAATCTGCTGTCCTGTGGCCAACCAACGCTTCCGGCCAGGTCAATCTCCCATTTGGCCCTCACACAATGCAACCGCAACAGCATTAACTCCATCATCAACATCATCATTCATTCATCAATTGCAACGGTGAGTCCAATGAGTCTTCTTCACTTCTCAATTTGGCCCAATTTGTCAATAATAACCTGCGCATTGATTAACCATAAAATCATTTTATTTTCACAGACTTGTTAAAGTTAAATGCCGTTATAATCTTACCCATTTGTACAACATACAAGTTTGATTGGTACTGAAAACAATAATTTTCGTATTTTGGGAAGAAAAGTTTGTTCAAAGTTCCACAATCAAAATAACGATTTAATATCTTTTTATAATATCAGTCATTGTCTTTATATTTGCTTCATATTTATTGAATTTCGTGTCCAATTCTGGCTATGAGTTTCAATTGGTTAATATCGATTAACGATTCCGGTTACAGTTTATAATCTGGTTTAACCATTATCCTAGAAATATTATAGGGATTGACTCATTTTCGTACAAGCAGATTTCTTTGTCAAATAAGAGAATGCACTCAATATCCAATTATAGTTGTCAATCTATCAAGTTCTTAACGATTACTACGATTAATACACATATATACTTACAACATGGGGCAATCCATATTCCATGTTCCATGGCCATTTGCCGTTTTTGTAATGATTTTGCGGCCAATTCGAGTATGTTTCTTTTTTCTTGTTTATGTTTTCAGTTTTCGCTGTTGTGATTTTTTGGCGAAATGTTGTTGTAATGATGTTTGTCATGTTGGTTTTGTTGTTGTTGTCGATGTTGCTGTGGCTTCATCGACGTCTTCTTTGGGGTTTCGGGGTCATCAACTCTTAAAGATGGCAACAGCAACAGCAACAGTCGCAATTGATGGCTGCCAAAAAAAAAAAACAAAACAAAAAACAACATTTTAACAAAAAAAAATTGCGTGCCAATGTTGGTGTTATGCTTCTTAATGTTGTTGTTCTTGTTGTTACTGTTGTTTTGGCCATGTATGATATGCTGCATTGCGTATAAGAAAAATAAATGTAAAGAAAATTATTTTCTTTGGGTAGCCGAAGTTTAAATACTGTTGCAAACAATCAGATATAATATTTTTTCATAGGCTATACGAAATATGAACACTCATTTCGAACAGGAATTGTATTTGTCAAATGGTTATATGATTTTTAATATTGCATCTAGTTACAAATGTCTTTAACTGGTGCTAAGAATCCCAAAGAACTGGGGGAAAATATGAAACAAATATGAATCTCTATTCAATGATTTGTTTTTGTTAAAGAAATGGGAAAATATTTTATAATATTGTACATACATACATAAGTATTTTCTAATGAAGTGATCTGTTTTCTTAAACTTAAATATAATGTTAATGAATTTAACAAAAGAAAGTCCATGGTTTTTAGAAATATTCTTGCTAAATAATAAATTGAGAATTGCTACAATTCACGTCGACTTTTTTTCTGAGTGTAGACTTGAAGGCGAAAAGTTTCACATTGCTGCAGTTGTTGTTGTTGTTGTTACTGCTTCTGTTGGTCTGCTTCAGTTTTTTTTTTCACTTTGATGGAATGTGTTGTTTGGGACTTGATTAAACTATATACAAACACACTTAAACACATACTTACTTACAAACATACCCTGTATGGCTTCCACTTTTCGATTAGATGCGTTTCGTTGCATTCAAGTGAAATTCGCGGCATTTGCATAATCGAGACGAGAATCGAGAGACGGCCAGTAACTGAACAACATGCTGCCTGTGTAACTGGCCAGACAGCGTCTCATAACCTCAATACGCAGTCAGCCAGCCACGCCCCTTTTGAGCCGTGCCCCAACCGTCTGAAACTGTTGTCGTAAATTGCATTGCGTGTAATTTGTTGTCCCCAATTGCGTAAAATGTATACGCAGGCAACTGCTACTGCTGCTGCTGCTGTTGTTGCTGTTGCTGTTGCATCGATTTTCACCTGCCACAGGTGCAGGTACGCATCCCCACACCTCACTTTCAATATACACACACTCACACACACACACACACACTGGTTAATCGATGAGGTTTTGCTGGCGAGTGTGAAACAGCCGTTAAATTCTCGCACGACGCAGTTTGTTAATTACTCTTTTGGCCAAAAACTTGCAGCAAAAAAACACCGCCTGCTGGTTGGAGTGAGCGGGATAGAGATATGCATCATAATTTTAAAAAATGTGTGCAACAAACGGCAACTTTCACACACATACTATCAAATTATTAGGAAGTCCAGCCTAAGCTCCACCTAATTTGAGAGTGATTTCCATAATTCAATAGTGACAAAAATCGATTGACTTTTTCTCTGCTATAGATAAAGTAAATCAAATTTGATAATTAAATTTAACATTTTATTCAACTTGGTAATAGTCAACGAATCATAAGTGCATTAGAATTGAAAGAACATAGTTAAGATACAAAAATAACTTAAGAAAATCCCAACTTTTATAATGAAGCTCAGCAAAAGTATGTGAAAGGCAGATTCGATCCCATAAAGTATATATATTCTTGATTAGCATCAATCAAGTCAAGTCGATCTAACTGTGCGTGGAGACAGCAATATGCTCTTATAACCATTGGGAACAGAGTATGATCATATTGCGTAAAACTTCAAAAACTTATTTCAATTGGTGTCGCTTTTGTTGTTGTTATCATCAGTTACTCTATTAACTAACTGTTGTGTATTTAAGTGTTGTCATTGTTGTTGTTGCTAAATTGGAGCAATCTTAAAGCGAGCAGCAGAGCGGAGGAGTTCGTGTATGTTAATTCAGCAATTGTAGACCGCAAATTGCGTGAGACTCATTCAAAGATGTTGACCTATTATAACTGAGCTGTAGATAGAGAGGGAGACAGAGAGAGAGACAGAGAGTGGACCCGATTGTATTATATATAAATACATATTTATTATAACTCAAAATTGAAAAAACTTAGAGAGAAGTGCGCCAGAAAATTAAGATTTTTCTTACCAGACAATTTAGTTTCTAAAAGTTTGCTTCGATCATCGTACTTCAATATAGGCTACATTTGGATATATATGCATACAGTATATAAAATCCAGGCAATTCAATCCGTTGCATTCCAAACCATAAACGGTCTGTAGATTGGGATCAAAAATGCAGGGGTAAGGAGAAAGAGGCGGCCCATCAAGTGCATAAATAGCAGCAGCAACAGCAACAATTGAAGTTGCTGCTGCCACAGCAACAGCAACAATTTCTCTATGCACATACATAGCTGGCCATTTCAACACCCCCACATCCTATCCCTACCACCAACACGATTTTTTCACGTCCAGAGACCGTTTGCCTATTCGACCATGTTTCCAAAGAAATTTCAAATAAAATTGTAACAAAATTCAACGCTAATGTACAAAAAAAATCTGATTTTGTAATACATACAGCAAGCAGAACATCTAATAGATCGCAAGACACGTGCTGCTTGCTTGGCCAGCAAACAACAACAATCTTTTATATACTTACCAAAAGCAAAAAAAAATAATTCTAATAAAATCAAGTAAGCGAACTCTAGTCGAGAGAACTCGACTAGCAGATACCCTCAGCCCAGCTGCTAAATATATTTAAGTTGATATTAGACATCGATTTATATCGAGTGCAGTGATTTCATATAGATGGACACACAGACAGACGGACAATATTCTGAAAAGGACTATATAAATATACAGAGATTATATCTTTTAGAAAATCTCTGTACATTTTCACTTTTTCTATTTTGAAACAATTTCAACGATAATATTAATAAAAAAAATGCAATAATTATGCAAATTTCTTTGGCACAGTTACAGTACGCAAAGAGTATCTAAGTTTCGGTCTGTCTGTGTGTGTGTGTGTGGCCAGCAAGGCGTTTATAGTCTTTAATGTTTTTGGCATCAAAATGGACGGTTTCCAGCGTCGGCCAGTGTAAACAATAAACAGATCTTAAAATATGCTATGCTGCCATATAGCATGTGGGCAGGCACGACTACGCACACACACACACCACACACACACCACACACACACCACACACACACCACACACATATGCATACATATATATGTATCTGGGCATATTATGCTTATGTGGCTGCCTTGCTTCTGGCTAAAAGCAACAACAAGAAAACACGGCCCATATTCAGTACAGCAATTATATTGATGTTGCTGGGCAATCTGAAAATTTGATCACCAGACTCGAGTTGCGTTCAAGTTGAAGTCGAATGGGTAGTCAAAGATCTCCACTCTCCCACTCTTTCTCTCTCTCTCTCTCTCTCTCTCTGTTTGTGGGATTTGACATACTATATATTCTCATAAGAATGCTTGTCGTCTAGTGTTATAATTCCCGCTTTGGGTGCGAAAGATCCACCGAGTTCAACATACAATACTCATATTTCTGTTTTTCATTTTGATAGATTATTATAATAATAGAGATTGCTGGCGGGCTGTCATTCAAGCTGCGGCTCGTTTAGCATTCATCTTTGGACCGTCTCTCACGCTCGCCCTCTCTCTCTCTCTCTCTCTATCTATCTGTGTCCCTCTGTCTGTCTCTCAATGTGTTGATGATGTTTGGGGGTTCCATCAACCATTTGTCATCTTGCCACGGCTGCGGCTATCTTTGGTGGGCGTCAAAGTTCCACAAAAAAAAAATAGAAAAGCCGCGTGAATGAACTGAAGCTGAATTGATGTAGCAGACTCAAGAAGATCATGAGGAATTCTATTATCATGTTGATGATGATCATCATCTGTGTGGCCTCTAGTGTAATTAGATGTTCGTCGCTGATCTTTGACATTGCGTGTCCCAGCCTTATATTCTTCTTCCTCTTCCTCTTCTCCTTGTTTTTTTTTTTTTTTTTTTAACAACATCGCAACTAAAGAAACCAACGAAAAAATCAACAAAATTGGCCCACAGCAACTGATCAAAGTGGATCTGGTCTGGCAACAGGAGCAGGCAACAGTTTTTAAGTGGAATTTATAATTTTGTCATCAAGTGTTGTCAACGCATGGAGAGAGGAGAGATCTCCGATCCCATCAAGGTAACCAGGTGTAATTCATTCTGCTAGGGTATGTCATCTTCGACGTGCCTAGTTGATATATTTTTTTTAACGAATTTTAAAATGTTTTGTTTTTTGTTGCCGCTTCGCTTTGGGCTATTAGTCGACTTTATATTGAAGATTGATTGATTGAGATACATGCACAGTCCTTGCTCGCTTATGCTACTCTCTCACTCTGTCTCTCTCTCTCTCTCTCTCTCTGTGTGTGTGTGTGTGTGTGTGTGTGTAAAGAGCAACTCCTTTCAATTGCATTCATGTGAGCACTTGAGCGCGGACAATACAATCAAGTGGCTTTGAAATGCGACTTGAGAGCGTATAAATTTCTCACAAGTCAAAATATTGGAATCTTCCCGCAGCTGACTAATTGAAATTGTAGCAAGCACAGCGATAAGAACAACAACGAACAATCCAATCCATACATAGTATGGGGAATCTATTCTGGAGTGTATTATTTTATTTTTTCACTATGTTGATCATATTCCATTGGCATGATATTAAAGGGTAAAATCGAAAATTCTCAATTGCTTTCATCTCAGTTGCTCTCTGAAGCGACTTGGTTTTGGTTTTTTTTTATTTTAAGTTTTTGATTTTGTACAATTAGCCATAGCTACTCAACGGTAGATGGCGTCTATGCTTCGTATGGAATTTCTAGTATGCGTTTCTCTCTCTTTTCACCCATTCCCTCGCGCCTTTCCCACTTGATTTCTGTCGGTTTTCCACCTGCTGCAGCTTTTCGGATCTCTTTGTTGTTGCATTCTCAACGCAATGTGGAAATCGGTGCCGACTCATGCCATCAAATTACGCTGATGAGACCCGATATGTATATGAACTATGCCTCAATCTGCCTACATACATAAACATGTCTACAGATATGCAACGCAGCGGCAACAATTAATTTTAAGAAGATGAAAAAATTAAAAAAAAAAAAATCAAAAAAAACCAACTAAATAAATAAGAGAGAAAAAAAGAAATTCCATTAAAAAATGTTAATTTCCATAAAAGTCGAAAAGCGCTGGAAAGGCAACAGCACGTGGCTAAAAGCCGCAGACACAAAAATACAGAATTTTAAGCTCGGCTTAAGTGTGTGTGTGTGTGTGTGTGTTAGCTGGAAGGCAGCGTTGCTGCCAAAAAAAACAAAAACAAAAGTGCGTAAAAATTAACATTAACGCCCACGAAACAAGATTCTCGAATATAGATTCATAT
Organism: Drosophila setosimentum; assembly: GCA_035043505.1. NCBI lineage: Eukaryota > Metazoa > Arthropoda > Insecta > Diptera > Drosophilidae > Drosophila > Drosophila setosimentum. The sequence continues at coordinate 5,249,943 of JAWNMY010000090.1, read as the reverse complement.
CTGACGTTGTATCAATCAGTTTTAGCTGTTGTTTTGTATCTTTGGTATCTTTAGTGTCTGTTTTATTATGTTTTTGTTTGTGTTTTTTTTTCAATAACTTAACTGATTTATAGTTTTTGCCATAATTATGTGGTTTAAGGTGTTGCTAATGGGCCCGCGATGTGAGGCTGTGTGGATGAGGCTTGTCTAATGAAGCACAGCCATCATTTCACAGCTGTGGCTTCGCATTAACAATTTGCATACCTTTTGCATTTTAGCAAGAAGGTGTGCGTGTGTGTGTGTGCGTGCTTGAAGGGGGAGAACGAGGGTTGGGGCGGAACAGTTATGACAGCTGCGGTCAGTCTCCGTCAGCCGACAGCCGCACACGATGCTTGCAATTTTGCATTTTCCATTAGATTGGCGCTGAGTTTTCCTGGTCGACAACTGGACTCGGTATTTTTCCTCTACAACCCCCCTCCCCCCACCAAGAGCCTTGGCCCTGACTTGTGTGTTGAGCGGCATTCCTCTGGCCAAAAGAAGCGACGAGGCTCTTGGCTTGGGCTCCAAGCAAAACTATAAATTATGCTGTCTGTCTTTGCCTCAGTCTGTCAGTCAGTCTGTCAGTCAGTCACAATCAGCCATTGTCTGCAAGTTCTCGATTTCGCGATCGCGGTGGCCTCCCCAGTTCCCCCTCCTCTCTTTAACCCCCACCATTGTTATTGTTGTAAATTTTGCGCTTTCGCGTTTCATATTAAAAACAAAGACGCCCATTTTTTTCGTGATTGTCATTGTCGTTTGGTGGATGCTCTTCAAGGGCAAGCACTCAAGGGGTATGACACAAAAGATGATTAAGTATGCAGCAACAAGCCTTACATCTACATCAATATACCATATAAATCATATACTAGAGATAAGTAATTGCAGCAAATTGATGATGCTTTAACTCATTTTCACAGATCAATATGCAAATTCTATACTGCTTAAGTTACAATTAACTTACAAGGTATCTATGTGGTCGACTACTATTGCTCGACTGCTTGGCTACTCTTCAGTTGCTTCTTCTTTTTATACTTTTCCTTCTTCTTCTTCTTCATCTGTATTTGTATGTGCAATTAAGCGACACAGCTGCTGTCATCGTCGCCGCGACGCATGCGCAACTAATCAATCAGACAGGCCTGAAGTTCGGAACTTGAAGCCTGGACTTGAGCACTGAAACAGATCCACAAATGGACAGTGTGGACAGTCAGTTATTTAGACTGCTGCTGCTGCCGCTGCTGCTGTTGTTGTTGTTGTTGTTGGTGTTCACTCAGTGAGTGCCCAATTGATTTCTGCACCTTCTTCTTCTTCAATGCGCAACAACAATGGTTTGGCTTTGTTATACCCGCCACCCATGATAAATGGCTTCGAAAGAGTATCATGATATTCTGCAAATATATGTGACAGGCATTAGAAAGCATCTCTGATCCACAGGCCATATATTACTGATTGAGTCTGTTTCTCTGTCTGATTTCGACTATTTGCAATTTAAGCTCTTGTGTGCCGCACGCATATCAAGTGCATCTCATTGGAACGATAAGTTTAGATCTGGTGGCAGATCGGGAACACGTCTCTAATATTATATGTAGATCTATAATTTCCAATTGGCTACAGGGTATCTGCCAGTGTTGCACACTTAACTAGAGCATTTTTACTTATCCAACCATGGGCAGTAGGTGAAATGGGAGGGGTTGCAGGCGTGGGCGACCCCAAAGTCGCTGCTGTTGCTGCTGCGTGGGCAACAACAACAACAACAATAACAACAACAATTACAGCAACAACATCAACAAGAACGCCCCAGCAAAGCCCGTTAAATTGTCAAATTAGGAAGTGAATTGAGGCTCAGGCAAGAACACGTGGGCACAAGCACGATGCCCATTCCATTCAATTGGATGCACAACAGAGCAACAGCTGGTCAATTGGTGCTGGTGCTGCTGCTGCTGCTGCTGCTGCTGCTGCTGCTAATTGAAGCAGTTGGCCCAAACTTTATGGCCAGTTCATTGGCGACCAAGTCAAGACACGTTCAAATCTTTCATTGTAAAGCGGCGTCGATAAAAATAACAAACGCTACGAATTCACTACCAGAGACTAGAGAATACTAACTACTGTGCCGAGAGAACTGCACTGATTTCAGGGTCGCCAACGTTACTGTTGCTGTTTTTGTTCTTGTTGTTGTTGTTGTTTTTGTTGTTGTTGGCAACTCGTTTATTGCCGTTGCAACAGTTGCTGGCGCTCAGTTGTCGGCTCTCGACTCTCGTCTCTGGAAATTATGCCAACAGGTGCTCAACATTCTTGGCATAGTTTCAGCAATGCAATTCATGAGGCACCATCACGAACAACAACAACAACAACCTGTTGTTAGAGAGTGAGGATTGCTGGAGTGTGGGGTGTGTGGAGGGGAAACTGGGAAACTAATTGAGCTATTGTAATTGCCTGTCACAACCTTTTCAGATGCGTGTAGCATCCACAGAACATTAAACAGCAACTCACTACACATTTACACAAGATAGCACGCTTATGTATATGCCTGTTTACACATACATACATACATACATATATATATAAACCAAATACATAATGATCGATTACATCTCTTCTCCACCTTCCCCCACAGGAAAGCATATCGAGAAGCAAGCGATATCAAGCGATAAATCATTTCAAATCCCAATGGAAGACAGTTTTCTCATATCTATCGTTTGTGGGGGTTCTGTTATTATTCCCAACTCAACTGAAGAGTTGAGTGTTCATTGCACCTGTTGCGAGTGCACTCACTGTATTCATTTGAATTCTACTCGAGTACTTTTCGCTACCTAGATTGCCTTTGTCTCTATGAAATAAACCTTTGGCTTTACTTTGCTGCAGCTTTTCTTTAGCATTATGTCACGTTTTTTATTTTGTCTCTACACACACACACACACACACACACATACGCATACACACTCACAAATATATGTACACATATATATAATATTTATAATGGGAATGCTGGCGCCAGCATCGCATTGAATAGGCAAAGTGGCGACAACAACAATAACAACAACAACCATTTAATGGCTGGCCAACAATTTGGTCAACAATCAGTGGGCCTTGTGGCATTGTCGTTATTTTTGTTTACCCTTGCATAGGGTGCTGTAATATTGTCATCAAGTGTGTCGCCTGATTCCATAAGCTATATATATTCTTGAACAGCAAATCTCGATGAAACTTGGAATGCAATTCTTGCTTTTGCTGCAGATATCGTTCAGATTGACCTGTGATGTGTATATATATATATAGCTATATATGGCTATCAATCGGTATATATATTCTTGATCATCATCAATAGCAGAGACGATTTAGTCATATCTTTCTGCATATAAATACAAGGAAATCTGACATGCTTAGGATCTAATGACTATAAGTATATGAGTTCTCGTATAACATACGCAGATCAGGTTTATCCATAATTTATGCCGTTTCCGGAAAATCGATTTTCAATAACCTAATAAAGCTACTAATCTTATGATATATACTTATTTGTAAGTTTGTTTGTGTATACCTCGACATTTTATTGATCATTCATATTCACTGAATTCAATTGTAGGGTATCTTCTAGTTTAGCTCTCTAGATTATTATTTATTATGGGCATTTAGGTAAGTGCTGGTGTAGTCGGGTCTTCATCGGTATGTAATCGTAGGCGTGGCCACGGAAGGCTGTTCTTTTTGTGTGCTTTTAGTTTCGGTTTCAGTTCTTCGCCTCTCATCACTCGCTGCAGAATGTTCATTAGTCTTACGTAATTGTCGCCAATACGTCGCGTGACTTCTGGCCAATTGACGACCAACATAAGCAACAGACAATAATAATAATAATAACAATAGAGCTGCCCTAACTATCCTCTTGTGTGGCCTCGACCGGCAGCATTGTTTATAGTTTCAGCTTCACCGACAGCTTCACCGACAGCTTCACCTTCAGCATTCTCTTTCTAGAGCAAAAGAGCCGAAGAGATTCGCTCTGAAGATTTAGTTTATAGACTGCACATCACATTCAATATTATATGACAGCTTAGTTCTAATTGCATTTATTATTATTCAATTATTGTAAATAGGCACTATATTTTTCGTTAGCGTGTGTTAGCTTCTTCTTATGACAAACTTTGCTTTAATTGGCATTGATAATTGCATCAATTAATAGCAGTCACATTTTCTTTTGTATGTGAATGATTTTCGTATAGTAGTAGCATATGATAATTATAAAATCCAAAATGAGTCGCTTGTGAAAAGAAAGCGACTGATCAACAAATATTAACATCAAAATGTTTGTCCAACCGCTATTTGCATTGCGTGAGATGAGTCTGAACTTAAACTTGGAGTTGGAGCTGGGAATGCCAGCGCCGAGACTCAGTCCCAGATCCATAACAAATATATAACAGAGAGACCGACTAAATCGGAGATTGGCCTCTATGCGTAAATTTATTGTGTTGCGCTGATGTCTGTAGCCGATTTTTGGTGTAATTTATGAAGAATTTTAATCAGGCTACAGAATAGTCGAAATGAAATCGCTTACATATCGCATACCAACATAATCGCAGACATATGTATGTGTGTATGCTTGAGCTAATGCTGGAGTCAATTCGAATTGACAGCCGAACACAGCACAACGTTGAATGTTGAATGTTGAATGTTGAATGTTGATTGCTCGCTGGATGGATCGATCGATCGACGGCTTGTTGCTTGATGCATGCTGCTCAAATTGGCTGCCGCAAATTGTTGCATTTCACGCAAGCAACAATTGACCGCAGTCAGCAGCAATTGAAATGCCTGACCAGCTTCAGCTTCCAGCTCCCCCATAACCTACCACAATTCCATGCAACTCATCGAGTCATGCCGCATCATATTTCATGTGCATTGCGTTGCAGTCAAACTGACAAACATTTGATTAATATGCAAAACAACAGCTGCAGGTGCGTCCACATTGTTAATACGTTAATCAAACGTATGTTGAGAGTTTGGGATAGACACAGGTCGGACTTTGTGCCCCTACGTAGCCTGGTAACATGACAGTAAGACATCATGTGGCAATTAGCACTGTTGCCGCAATTTAACACTTAGCATAGCCATTAAATTCCACTTTAGTGTCACATCTTTTAGCACTTGAACCAGCTGATTACAACTATGCTCTACTCGAGAGACCAGATTCAAATAACATAAAATTAACCAATATTCCAAATTGTCTTTATCTCTGACATTCTATAAGATAGTCAACAAGTTCACATAGCCAGACATGGCTAATTGACAGCGTAATACTCCACTGCTCGTAAGTAATGCCTTAATGCGGGGTGGTAGTAGAGGGTAGGGCGAGGCTCGACCTTTGAAGTATGTGTTCAGTAATCTAGCTTTAAAATTGTGGAATATATTTACATACATACATAGGCATTGAATTGGATTACAAACGTGTGATCTGACCTATTGAAGTGCCAAAAACAATACCCGCTTAACCTAGTACACACACACACACACACATATATACACACACATATACATATGTACTACTATTATATTAATTGGGAGTTTTGAAATCAAATTCGTTGCCTAAGTCTTTCGATTAAAATTACCGTCGCCGTTGAGTTTATTGAATGAACAACGCTGCGAATGGGAATGCAAGTGAATTGCATAATCAGAAGTGGGCAATGCTTCCGTTTGGCAATGCTGTTGACTCTTTTGGCTCTTTGGCTGGCCCACATATTCACATCTTTTGTGGACGGGCTCAGCATTCTGATATGCGGAAACTTTCACTCGCGGAACCCGCTTGGATCGGCGCTGCGGTCCGGTTTCAAGCTACGGCCGAAGATGTAGTTGGAACAAGCCGCATTGCTTGTGCTCATCAATTTGTATGTGGTGCGCTTAACTTGGCTGCGAAAATTCTCATTGCCGCCGTTGCCCAAGACTCGGCTAATTGCCGCAGACGCCGCAATCGTCACGAGACTAAAATTGCTTTGGATACTCTTGTAGGCAAGCGGGTATTTTAATTTTGCCAAGTTCTTGGGAATGAGAAAACTTTTTATATATAGCTTCCCTTGCAGAAAAGTTTTGTAACTCATTGATTGACACTTCACCAATTATGTTTATTAAGACATTTTGCTGCAGGCAATACGTAAGCCAGCTGGATCGGTCCAATTTATCGTATACTATTATTTATTTCTTGGATAAACACCTTTGTTTTTCGGCTCATCAAGTTATTGCAACCAAACTCAACAGTGACAGATTTCTTACTGCTTCTAACATTTCACCAATAAATCGGTTTTTTTATTGTTAACATTCGAGCGATGCGGGTGCGGACACCATTAACTTGTGATATGCATCTATACTTATTTTAGTTTTTTTCTATCTGTCATTTGTCTTGTATATTTGCAGCCATGCCACCAGCTATAGCTACATATTGAGCCCGTCAGTGACATTGGCCAGAGATTGCGGAAGGTTTTGAATGCCTGCCATAGGCGTAGTGGACAGTAGAAACTTTCGCAGCCGCACAATGGCCACTCATGGCACGCCTATGACGCCCACGAGCACACTGTACCATCGGCCATCGTCCAGTGGTAGTGGGGGTGTTGCTGGCACGCCCATTACGGTCTCGCTCCACTATCCGTTTGCTGCGGGCGCCGTACAGAATGGGGCGGAGCGAAGTCGTCTGCTGGAGCTGCTGCGTGCACCCAATAATCTCACCTCGCCCACGCTGGAGCCCTCGTCGAAGGGGCTGCTGAATGGACCTGGGCAGAATAACTGCTTCCTCAACTGCGCCGTCCAGGTGAGTGTCTCTCTCAACTTCAATCAAATTAGCTCGAGTTGTAGTTATTGAAATCGCTTTGCTGCGTTGGGTGGATCCCAAAAGTCAGCGAAGCGAACGAATAGATACCATCAGAGTTGCAAATGACAAATACAAAGAAGTGCTGCAGTTGGAATCGTTGGTTGCGTGGTTTAACTTCACTTTTGAGATAACCATCTAAAGTTGTTTAAAATTGTGTGCGTATTCTTCAAGTGAAATCATAATTATCTCAATGACACTTACGGAAAGGTGAACTTTAATTTGGATTCATTCACAATTCCACTTGAGACTATAATTTGAAAGATACCAACGAAACACAAAATATATATTATATAGAGTGATATATATATATACATATATATATATACATATATATATATATATATGATATATTGTATTTGAATGCTGAACAATTTCGCACAGTTTTTGTTTTGGCTGATTTGATGGCCTCAAATGGCGTTGGGATTTGTTTTACTCGCGGCAACCTTCCATTTGGAATCGTGTTAATTTGCTGCTCAATTTGTGGGCAATCTGTGAGTCAACAATTGATGTAGGCGAGCCAGAGGCGCCTTATATGGTATTTCCACCATCCCAATTACTAACCCAACTGGCAGCACAAAGTCAAGGCAAGGCCAAGACTGAGACTGCTACGCTTTTCACAGAGCCAACTGCTTTACATAGTACAAAATCGCCTGCTTGCATGTTCTAGCCCCAAAAGGGGGCCACTCAGTGGCTTCATCTCTGAGTCGTCTGCCATCTTTGCATAGGGGAAAGCGAAAGGCAGAAAAAGGGCAGCGGGTATAGGGTAGAGGGTAGTGGGTAGAGCAGAAAATAATGCAACCCAGTTGCATAAATTTGTTTTGGATTCTATGAGTGGGGGCCCCATAATAAGCATAAATTTATATATTTATGATTTGAACAATTGTTACGGAATGGTTGGGACGTGGGAGAAGGGATGTGGATCCCATGTACAATGTAGGAGTTACTTAGGCGAGAGCACCTTTAACAATGGCCTGCAAATAATGCAAAACTCAATTAATACAACAATTAGTCTCGAGCTACAAGAAATGGGACGTAACCCACCTCTAAACTCTCAACCTCAACAAAAGACCCCTCGGCTCTGTTCTCTTACTTACTTAAAAAAAAAAGTTTTCTACTTATGGAGATACTATGAAATAGATATACATATACATGAAAGAGACCTAGAAGAAGGTCCTAATGTTTGTAAGAAGATCATATTACATCAGAATTCCATATAAATATATGAAGATTGTTGAAAATGATAAAGGAAAATATGAACATTTTTCTCCTCTCATCAATCTTCATTTTGAATGCGAATTCTACACCAGAGTAGAATTGAATGATTATTCTTATTATAAATAAACTAAAAACAGCTGCTGACATTATTCACAGTATTTGAATGGTTTGAATTAGAGCCATGACTCATTGTCTGAGTGGACATCGAAATTGGTTCAGGGTTTCCACAAATCTCTGGTAAATCACGAACCGATTCTTAAGCGACTGGACCAATTGAGAGATACCTCGTGAACGTAAATGTTGGACACTTAATTGGCGTCCACTTCCAGTAGCTGTTAAATGGGAAGTTGGTTGGGTTGGTCTAGACAGTGTTTGTGTTTGGTTTTGGCTTTGGAATTTCAACATGGATTTAACTCAGCTCGAATCAGCTTAGCGCCTCCAAGGTGCGGCCTTAAACTAACATAAACTCGAATTTAATTGAGCGTGTGAGCATGTGCTCCTATTCCTAATTCCAATTGTGATTCGTATTTGTGCTGCAAGTGGGGTCTCCTCACTTGGTCATGAAGCGAGTAATATCTATACATATAAATTAGTATGTCGATGTTATTACTTACTATAAGCCATGGGAGTCATAGGAGTTATGTGTAGGCATTTGGGCTCCAATCTGCTGAGGGTAACTAATCTTCGGTTTGCTTTTTGGTTTTTCTTTTTTATTTGGTTTGGTTTTGGGCGTGTCAAAAATGACAAAACGCAACAGCCACAGCCATAGCAGCAACAACAACAATTACATCTAACAAACAATGGCAATCAAATTGTGGCCAAATAGACGCCAGAGATTTTTAGCTGTTTGTAGATCGAGTTGTAGGTGAAACGTGTGCCAAGCCAAGCCCAAGTCTCTTGCCCCTTTCCTCTTTCCTATGTCCACTTCCCCTGACAGCTTCAAATTTTGACGTACGCATTGTCGTTGATGCTGTTGTTGGTTTGGTTGATGTTGTTGATGCTGCTGTTGTTGATGTTGATGTTAGCATTGATTGTTTGTTGACATGACATAAAAATTTGAAGCTACAACGAAAGTGTTGAAGAGCTCGATTTTGGGAAACAATGGTAGTCGTCAAACAGCTAGCAAATAAAAGTGTTTCACTGGCAAATACCCTGTTCAAGATTAGAGATAGAGGGCATACATATGTTGCCAGTAAATATTGTTTGACTTGAAGTTACCCTCTATATTATTTCTAGCATGAACCTTTTCGTATGCTCGGTAATGATTATAATACAATGTATCATGTGTTCAATTCAGTCAGTCAATTCAGAGTCACCTTTCTATCCTTTCTATCGTTTAAAACTCAATTTGAAACGACTTGTCTCGTGAGGAAAATGTTTTGGATTCTGAATCGATTGTTTTCCCTAATCCATGCAACAAATGTTGGATCACTTTTCATTCAAATACCTCCAGGAAACTAACTAACTATTTATTATGTTTTTAACTTAAATTTAAATATTGAATATTATTTTAAATTTAATTAAATTAATTATATACTTTTTTGTATTTCTCTGTGTCGACCGAAATGAGATGACACAAAATAAACAATTAAATGTATTCAGTTAAATCAAATAGCAAATCAGAGTGCTTGGCTTACAGATATAAGCTGTATGCATAAATTTGCACAATTGCACAACTCTGTTGGGTACTCGAGATTGGTTGCAGGGTATGAGAAGTGTTAGCCGAACAATTAGTAACAGTTTTGGGGCTGCCGCTTCCGCTGCAACTGGCAACTGGCAACTGGCAATTGTTGCAAGTGGCAAACTGGCGACTGACAAACGCTGAGAACACTCTGATGATGATTTCACTTGATATGCTTTTAATGTGTTTCTTTTGCCATAGTCGTCGTCGTCGCGGAGGCAGTCAACTGCAACGGCGTTGGCAGCGAGACCCTTGACGACAAAACTAAATAAAAAAAAAGAAAAAAAATAAGATAAAACAACCAAGCCTCGCACGACGAAAACTTCTTGGTCTTGTGGTGTAATAAAGTAGCAACAACAAGAACAACACCAACAACAGCAAACAACAACAACAAATGCCATAATTTTCTTTGGCTTCAATTTCAGTTGAAGACGGTCAACAATCAGTCCAAGACGCTGCTCGCTGCATGATACATGAGGAAGGAACGGCTCAAAAAACAAAAAAAAAAAAAAAAACAAATACATACAAAATGAAAATGGGAAAAAAGTGAAAAATGAGTAGTGTGGAGAGGAGCGGAGTTGAGTGGAGTGTATTATGCTCATAGACATCGCACATCATTTCACAGCTCTGACTCTGACTCTGCCGGTGCCAGTGCCTCTATTATTGTATCTGAGACTTGGCTTAGATTAGTTCACACGAAAAGCCAAACAAACGGCTAGACCAGGCAGACATTTAGACAGACATTCTGGCCACTTGTTGCAGATCATTTAGTTTCAGCTTTCCGCTCGACTGCCAGCCAACAGCAGCAACAACAATAATAACAACAACAACAACAACAAAATAAAGTTGATATCACTCTTCTTGAACAGAGCAAATTTTGATCACTTCAATCATTGCATTTGATCGCATTTGGTATTTGTTTGGCATGTTGCTGTATGCTGCACGCGCTTGCACCTGCTAGCCGCGTGCATACCCCAAGCCAAAAAACCAGCTGCAGCTTAAATGGCAATCAGGCAATTTTGGCCAACGGAGCTGTAACAGTGGCAGGTGACCAGTTGCCAAATCGAGCCAAAATTGCTGACACAAATACTTAGCGAGATCAGGATCAGATACCCACTAGTCCGAACTTAAGTACTCTATCTATCTCTAAGAAGAGCTGACACCTTGATACCTTGAATGATTCAGAAATCGGAGGCAAAGTAATTGATACTTTGCAATGTAAAATTTATTCAAAACAAATCCGGAACCGGTAATCGAAGTAAACTATCTGAGATTCAGCAGTAGGACAGGCACTGAAATTCGACATTTTCTGACAGGTATTAGATTAGGTTTGATTCCCTGGCTTGAACCGTGAACCCAAGTAACGAATATTCTCGAGGGGCTTTCAGAATTGGCTATTTGATAAACATATACATATCTAGCTATATATAAATAACAATTGCCTGTTATATTTTAGCCAGAGTAGTAAAGGGTATTGAAACAAGCGAGTGAAGCGCTTCGGTTACGGCTGAGGGAGCTGCCTGGGAATACTTAATACACAAGTCTTAACTAAGCTGCCTGCCTCGGCGTGCACTTCTCTCTCTCTCTCGTCTTGTCTGTGCCTGGCAGCGACTCCTGCGCAGTGCCCAATTTGATCTTCCTGTCCTCATGGCCACGACGAGCAGAGTTGCTTCTCTGGGGTTGCAGTTGGAGTCGCGTCGCGTCGCGTCTGTGTCTTGGCCATGCTTAATTTAACAAATGCATGTTTAATCAACAAACACACACAAACACACACATCTACATCCATATACATATAGACTGTCGAGTAATTTGTGTAAATTTATGCATCTGCACTTATGTACTCACATTTCGTTACTGTTGTTGGCAGCAATTTATTGTATTATTTCTTTAGTTTTTGTTGTAACATCGTCATCATGATCAACATGATCAACATGATCAACATGATCAACAGCGTGCATTCATCATCATAATCACGTTCAGTTTTCAGTTTTCATGGCCAAACTGTGAGGACTGTCTGCCCGCATTTCGTATGCGCAGCGCGCTTTCAACCTTTCTGCCGTAATTGTAGCACCCAACAACAACAACAGCAGCAATAACAACGACAACAACAGCAATAACAACAACATCGTGTTAAGCTATTCGAAAGTTGTCCACAATTGTCCAATGTTCAATGAACCAATGTACTAATGCGCAAGGGGGTGCTTGTGAAACGGTATAAAAACTTTACAAGCTAGCCTCCACCTCACCCCTTACCCCTAACCCCATATCCAATTCGACTACCTTTTTAACAGAGCAACAAGTTTACGTTTGAATTGAAGTTCGTGCCTTAAGTCTTTTGTTTGCTGTGAACACTCTTTGCCGAGAGTATTAGAAATTTGTCATTATATGTGTAACACATTGAAGGGGAATAGATATATATATATATATATATTCTTGAAGCATCAAAAGACGAGAGCTCAGTTTATCTGTTTACCAGTTTTAATTACTAACTAGATGAAGCTTTGATTGAGAGTGGACTCCGTTCAGCAAGGGTGTGTAATCTTCGACGATACTAAGATAGCTGTTATCTCTTGTTTATATTGTGGTTGTTATTGTTGTTGTTGTTGCTGTTCCTTTTGGGCAAGTTCACTTTAGGGGAAATGTGCGTCTTTATTAGTGGAAACGGTAGTCAAATGGAAATGTTGTTTCTCCTCTTGTTGCCTGCGAGTTTGGGTTGGGGTTGTGGTTGTGTTTGGTCTTGGGTTTGGTTAGGTGTGAGCTGCGCGTAGATTCGTCGCATTTTCAATTAATGTTTTAATTATTCGTTGTCGTTGTCGTTGTCGTAGCTGTTGCTGCTTATGTGAAAGTCGCGAGTTGAATGCCGACTAGAAACTTTTTATGGATTTGTTAATTTTGTTTGTTGTTGTTTGTTTAGCGCCCAATAAAAATTACTTTACATGGCTAATGAAAGATGTACTGCTGCTAACGGAATAAGGAAATTAATTAATCCAGTTGTGTGCAGGGTTGATTAGCGAATTTGAATTAGAAATTGCTGCATCATAAGCAATGATTCGAAAGACCCATTCATCATTCTGTCAAGTATTCAACTCCCATTCAACGGTGATATCTTTCTATTCTGGAACCCATTGCGTAAAATATTCGAAATTATGTAACAGGCGGAAGTAAGCATTTCCGATCCCATTACGCACATATAATGTGGATTTTGTATACCATGCATAAATCACTTGTATCGATAAGTTAACCAGAATTTTAATATTATTTATTTCTAATAGAGAATATATATATCTTCTTATATTATATAAATATTGACTGGTTCACATCTTTCTTGTGACTTGTATGTTTATAATTAAACATTTTTTTTTTGTTTTGATTTAAAGACTACAGACTACAGGATATCTGCTTGTCGAGCTGCCTTCAAATGACTAGAGCGCCTTTGAATTGCTTAAAATGTTTCTATCGCCTATCGCTTGACGCACTTTGATGGCTTACTTTAGTCCAATTTGCCACTAATTGAGGCAGCATAATCGAAAGTCTTGAACCTCAACAAACTTGAATTCAAATCGGATATTTGACGGGCACTACATGTGGTTCTTGTTGGTGTTGTTGTTAGCATTTTTCAATTAGCTCGTGCGGCAGCTCGCTGTTTACACGGCATTTCCATTTCCATTTACATGCATTTCCCTGGTCATCGGCAAAGAAAACTCGACTCGCCGTGCCTCGCCTCTTCTTCTTGTCTCGCCATGTCGCGGCTAGCATATCTAAATGCGACTGGCAGCCAGACAGCTGAAAGGTGAAAGCGGCGGCATTTGAAATTCTTTCTTTTGGTTTGCTTTTTTTTTTTTCAAATTTTTTGTACATTTGTTTCTATTTTCTGTTGTAATTGTTGACCCAAGAATGCTCATTTCCTGCTGCCGGCAGTCAATCCAATTCCATTCTATGATTTGGCCAGCCGGCATTCGGCTGCCTCACACAATACACCGTGTTAATAATAACAAAAATAATAATAATAATCACAGCAATAAATATAGTGGCAATAATAAAGCAACAGGTGCGCCAATTTTCATTGGCGTCGCTACTAACGATGCTCGACCAGAGGAAAATTTCGCTAGTCGCTCCAGTTTTTCGATATCGTTATACCCTCTACCCGTTGGAATTGTCTAGAAAGGTATGCCAATTTATATGTTATATTTATATCATACCAAATTATTTTCGAAGATGTTTGAATCAAATGACAAACACAAGTATAAAATTGATTCTAAGCAAAATATTTAAATTTCCTTAAAAAAAAAAAAGATGTTTAGATAGAATTTTGGTAGAGTTCAATTCATTCTATTACATTAGAGAACAAATCTTTATTTAAGATGAATGATTAATTCTGTAATAAAGATTATCAATTTGGTTATAATTTTGTGTTGCTTCCCAGCAGGATAACTGGCGGTCAAGCACTACAGCTTTTTGCCGTTTATTTTTGGTGAAATTGGCCATTATTAGGAAAAGCTAATGTGCAACTTGTTGTGTGTATGAATGTGTGTGTGTGAATGTGTGTGAATATGGCTGAATATGTGTGCATGTGGATTGCAGCTCGCTTGTTGCTTGTGTGGTCCGCCCACGAGCAACGTAAGATGAATTTGGGTTGGGGGGGATTTGTGGCAGACCACCCGATCAGGTTCAAGCAATGCGATGCTAAGATGCTTATAAAATGAAAATCGAAGAGGCTTTTGAACCAATGCAGCACATCAAATGCTGCTTGGGAAATTCAATGATTAATGAGCTTCGTTTTGTTATGTTTCGTTTCGTTTTGTTTGTGTATTGTTGTTGTTGTTGATGGCTGCATCGACGCATCGGATGTGGCAATCCTCAATGCTAAATAACAATCAATCAATCGTTCATTTCAATTAGCCAATTACGCATGCCAATTGGCGAGACCTGAGCGAGCTGACATTAGTAATTATTGAATGCGGTAATTTGCAGTTGCTACTGCGCCAATTTGCCAAGTGGAGCAAGTGCAGCAGCGCAAGTTGCAACACAAGTTGCACGGAAGTTGCACAAGTTGCACACACGCACCGCACTGCACCAAGAATAAACCAAGGCAATATCGATAGCTCCAATGAAAATTGTTGGCATTGTCCAGTTGCTAATTTGCGATTGAAACGGAAGTCGCCGCTAAGCCTTCTTTTTGCTGTGTGTGGTGCTGTGTGGTGGGATGGGTGGTGCTCCTCCACTGGTGGCTGTGCTTTGCCTGCTGTGGTTGCTGTTGCGGTGCAACGTAAAATTGGCAAATCGGATGTTGCGCTTCCCATGTGCTTCTGCTTCTGTGCAGCTACTTCCGTTTTTAGGCCAATTGACCCTCGACGATCTTTGGCAAGGCGCACAAGATAAGTCATCTTATCGACCAAAACAGTTTTCTTCCTGTCTAACTGTCGTGTATAAAAAGGGAAATGTTTCCTGTTGCTCCCTTCCTCTTCCCTCTCTCTCTCTCTCTCTCTCGGTCCAAATTGAGCTGGCAACAACAACAACACAACTGAAAGTGTTTAGAGTCATTTAGTGATGGCCATTTGAAATGGCCATTCCAAATGATTGGTGGACTGTGAAACTTTTTAGGCCTCGGGTAACGATCGCTCAGGTGTGTGTGTGTGTATGTGTGTATATGTGTATATGTGTGTATGTGTGTGTGTGTGTGGTCCCCTTTAATTGCTGTATGTTTGCTGCCTAATGAATATGTTTATGAGCAGCAAAGGGCGGCATCTTTTTGACCCGAATCTAAGTATGATTAAATACTTTGAATGAAATCTGGCTGGCAAATTGATTCTACACAAAAGTACCCAAAAAAAAAGGAAAACAAAAAAAGAAAAATTATAAAATAAAAGCTCGCCTTGGGCTTCGTTGCTTTTGTGGATCTATTATTTATAAGTCGCATTTGTTGAGCAGTGAATGAGAAATATGATCACCTCATTTGATACTGTTCTCTCAGTTCCAATGAGCTCTCCAAAAACCCTTTCACATACATACATAAATACTGTAGTTATGTGCTCCCTCGAGCTACAGGTCATAAAAATGTTGCGGCTGCTTTATTAATTAATTTTCACAGCCGTCACTATAAAAAACAAATCTGACAAACATTAATCGTTTCGTGGCTTGATGCCAAAAAAAAAAAGAAAGAAAAAACTACAAATCAAATATAAATATTAAAAACAACATAAAAAATTCAGTAAATAATGACAAAGTCGATTATTTATTACGGTTTCAAAACTCAAATCGAAAATATTTTGTGCTTGGCACGCGCCAGAAGCAAAAATAATCATAACTACAATAAAAGTTGCCAATCGCAAATAAATAATAAATTGAATTTTAATGATGAGTTGGCAATCTTCTGCTTCTTCTTCTTCTTCTTCTGGTGTACTGCTGATGTATTTGCAGCTGTCCTCGATCTACGCTGCTCTCTGTCGCTCATTGTCCGGAAACCAAAGACATTAAGAGCAGCGCTAACAAAAAAAAAAAAACAAAAAAAAAAACAAAAAACAAGTTAAAAGTTTGCAATGAGAGTTTTTTGTGCCTCGTTCACAATGGTAAATGGTAAATGGTAAATGGTAAAGTGAATATTAATAATGAGCACGCGATCTTCTCTTCATGTTGTTAACTTGGCATTTTTGGCAGCTGTCCTCGCTCTGTCTTCAGATCCTTCTCTTTTTTGCTGGATTTGCTGATGTAATGCGATCGCAAGGAGGAGCAACAACAACAATAACAACAACAACGCTCGTCAAGACGTCTCAATGAGAGTTGTTGATCTTTGCAAATAGTTACTAAAGTGAATATTAAACTACTATTATTGTACTTGTGTTGGTCCCTTTAATTTATCTTATTTCATTCAACTCTTTCTCTGGATCTGCATCTCTGATGTAATGCGATCGCAAGCCAATGACATTAACATCAGCAGCAGCAACAACAACAACAACAGCAACAACAAGATTAGCACAAGATTCTTGAGAACCTTTTCATTAATGTTATTTTTGTTGTTGTTGTTGTTGCTGTTTTGTTGTCGTTCTGTCTTGCTGTGGTTTGTTTTGATGCCGTTTTCAAGCGGCACTTTGTCGTAGGCGGCTGATCATCATCGGCAGCCGTACAAGTGGCAGCCCAGTCAAGTCAGCAGTGCCTGGAATTCCGTATCGTCATTTCGCATACCCCTTTCCCCCCTTTCCACACACCCCCCGTCGTGTCGTATTGTTGCAAATGATAAGACATACGCCATACATATATATATACAGACATATGTACAAAGAAACATGTAGCACTTATTGTTAGATTTATCGACGTTGCTCAGCACGGCTCGTTGGTCTAGTGGTATGATTCTCGCTTCGGGTGCGAGAGGTCCCGGGTTCAACTCCCGGACGAGCCCAGGTTCCCAAATAATTTGATAATCATTTTTTTGTATACCCTTGCAGAACGTATTCTAATTTCGTTTTTGTTTTGTTTTTAATGCAAGCAGAGACATTTCCGATCGCGTAACTTATCTATTTATATATTCCTGTCGATCGAGCTTGTATAAATTTCATATTAAGCAAAAAAAAAAAAAATGGAAGAAATGCATGAAATAATTATTTTAGATTTTCTTAATTCAATCTTTTTTGGCGATTGTCACGCTGTCGACTTTGGCAATTTTTATTTACTGTTACTGTTGTTGTTAGGCATATAACAGTGGTTACTGCCACGCCCCCTCGCCACCCCTCCCAGTACAAGGGGCTTGCATGTAGCATGCCTGCAGACTGCCTGTAGTGCAAAAGTTGCTGTCACAATAAATGTTCTTATTCTTCTGTTGTTCGTTCAGTTACTTGTTTGTTGGCTGATGCCAGCGATAATTTGGCTCAGTCAACGAGCCGCAGCGACCAGCTAATGCAGCAAGAAGAAGACGAAGAAAAGTTTGAAGAGGAAGACGAGTGGCAAAAGGAGGAAGTAGACGTAGCAAATGACTCACTTGGGTACCAGACAGGAAGTAAGTTGCCAAAAAACAAAAAAAAACCAAAAACATTTGCCTGCTTTCGTTCTGGTAAAGTAATTTGCGGGCGTGCGAACCGCAATGAGAAACGAAGAGCCCTGAGAAGAATCATCCAGCTGAGCAGCGTCACAGACTGAGTCACAACTCAAAAATAGTATGGCTAAAGACACGAGTGATAACACGCCAGCTACTGAGTTCTCCCCATAGAGTGATCAGCAAGAAGCTATCCATGTATATATATATATATAAATAGATCACCTATATATCCAAGATAACTATATTTGATTGGAACAGGATATCTTGTGGCTGTGCTTGTATTGTACAATTCTTTTATCGTTGTGTTAGATTGTGTTTTCATGTTTCATGTGAGAAAAATGTCAGAATTTTGTTGAAATTAACAAGACTGAAAGTCAGCGCCAATCTTAGCCTCAGTCCCAGTCTGACGACAGTGACGCATGCGCTGCTTGTGGGGTCGGCGCCAAAGATGAAATTTGGCAAGACTTTTGAGACGCACCTGACCATTGAGTGGCGACAGCAGTATCTGCGATATACGGTGAGCCAGCAGCAGCAGCACCACTTGGCAGTGCACAAACATAACAATAACAATGCATTTCCAAGGACTTGAAAACGTTGATTCGGCAAGGTGTGGACGGTGCCCCGTCGGCGGATGTGGCAACGCTAACGGAACTTAACGCCTACCATGCAGCCTTCGAGGAGCAGTTCTTTGCGGAGTGCCAGCATGAGCTGACGCGGGTCAACAACTTCTTCCTGGAGAAGTTGGCGGAGGCACGACGCAAGTACGGCACACTGAAACTTCAACTGCTGGCCACCGTGCAGGCGCCAGGCCATACCGCCAGCGCCTTCTCGATCCAATCTGGCAATGCCAGTCGATCCGTCAATGGCAAGCTGATGACCCAGCGCCAATTGCGTCACGCCTACAGCGAATTCTATTTGACGCTGGTCCTGCTGCAGAATTTTCAGTCCTTGAATGAGACCGGCTTCCGTAAGATCTGCAAGAAGTATGACAAGTATCTGCATTCGACGCGCGGCGCCGTTTGGATGGAGCGGAATGTGAACCATGCCGCCTTCACCGATTCGCGCGCCCTCGAGCTAATGGTCATCGACGTGGAGGAGCTCTACACCAGCCATTTGGCTGGGGGCGATCGGGCCAGGGCCATGAACAAGCTGCGTGTACCGCCGCTGGGCGAACCGACGCCGCCGCGAATGGTTTTCCGAGCGGGTCTCGCCCTGGGCATGTTCCTCATGCTGGCCATCACCACGCTGTTCAGCTGTGAGTCTCGACTCTCCAATTGTACCCGTTGCACCTCCCCAACTAGGGATGTAAAAACAAAAAGCAATCAAAATTTCGATAACGATTGCGATACATCGTTGCCACATCGCCTATCGATATTATTTAGTTATAAAATCACATTTCCATTCCAAATTATTTATTTACTTGCATTAACCAAATTATTGCAATAGTTTTTCGATCAAATTCTTTGTTTTTTGAATAACGATTCGCAATCGATTTATGCATCGTAACATCGAGATTTTCCAATGCGACTCTCATCCTCAATCTGTAACCGCTCCTCCGCACTAAACTTAACTAAAACGCAGTGCTCTTTCACGCTTAGACATCCGGAGGCCGCCGGTCGCTGGCAATGTTGAGGCGTTCATGCGTCTCTATCGTGGACCCTTCACGTGGATAATCTTTAACTTTTACATGGCCGCCAATGTGGCCGGTTGGCAGCGTTCCGGCGTCAATCATGTGCTCATCTTTGAGATTGATCCGCGCAGTCATCTGCAGCCGGCAAAATTCCTGGAGATTGCCTGCACCTTTGGCATGCTGTGGACACTCTCTATACTTGGCTTTCTATTCCACGATCTGATCAATGTGCCCGATCCGTTTGTGTTTCCGCTAGCGTTGACTCTGATCATGATCACACTGCTCATCAATCCGCTGCCCATCATGAACTGGCCGGCCCGTTGGTGGACGATGCGGCTGATTGGACGCGTCATTACCGCACCTTTGCATTATGTGGGCTTCGCCGACTTCTGGATGGGCGATCAGATGAACTCGCTGGTGATCTGCATGGCTGACTACTACTATATCGTTAGGTTCTATGCAATGTGCTGGCTACGCTATGCAAATGTTGACTTTTGCTTCGAGGAGGATATGTTTGTGCCCATCTCACGTTGTTTGCCCGCCTGGTTTCGATGCGCCCAATGCCTGAGACGGTTCAGGGACAGTGGCTCCAAATCTGTCAGCTATCTGTTAAATGTGGGCAAATATTCGACCACCTTCGTTGTGGTCTTCTTTGCGACAATGCGTGGCCGCACGGATGGTACGGATACGGACACACCCACTGACAGGACACACATCACTCACTCTCTGGCAGTCTTTTGCAGATGACTATGCGAACACGTTTAGCAATCCCTACACCTGGTTGTTCATACTCAGCTACGTGGTGTCGACCGTCTATTGCTATCTGTGGGATGTCATCAAGGATTTTGGCATCTTTAAGATCTGGCGTGGCGGCGAGCATCTGTTTCTGCGCGAAAAGCTCGTCTATCCGACGGCCTTCTACTATTTTGTGATCATCGAGAATCTTATTTTGCGCTGCTTCTGGGCTATAGAATTTTTGGTACTCTACCATCAGCTGATTACACCCTATAATGTGAAGACCTTTGCCAGCATTTTAGAGATCACGCGGTAAGTGATGTCTTCTTACTCTGACTGTGGCTGACAACGGGTCATCTCTCTCTCTCTCTCTATCTCTTTCTCTCTCTGTCTCCTGCTTGAGAATAGTCGCTTCATCTGGAACTATCTACGGCTGGAGCACGAGCATCTGTACAATTGTGGACACTTTCGTGCAACGCGTGATATTTATTTGGCTGCACTCAATTCCAAGCAGGAGCGCATGCTTGAGAACATGATGGGCGAGACGGACGGACACACGGCGGCTGGCGGAAAGTCTGAGGAGCGAAGTCGCCTGGGCAAGGAGTATTTCTAGCGCTCTCTCGCTCTCTCACCCTCTTTCTGTCTCTGTCTCTGTCTGTGCATCTGGCTCTAGCACAGCTGCTCCTTTCTCCACTCGGCAGTCGCAATTCGCAATTCGCCATTCGCCATTTGCCATTTGCCATTCTCAACTGTTAATGTTAATGGCCCTCCATCAGCATCGTTGTCACTTAAGCCCCTTCCTTAATTAATTCATTTGTGCAACAACAACAAAAAACAAAAAAAGAAGAAGAAAAAAATAATAAAACCAAACCGAGAGAAAGAGGAGCACGCTTAATATGCACAGACGTTCATCGGACATCGGACATTGGACATCGAAGTAAGCTGCGACACGCGCCAAACCGGTTCAACAGCTGCACCCAAATGCAGCCTGTGGCTGGCAGCAGGCAGGCAAGCAGGCAGGCAGGCAGCAGGCTCCTACTTCACCGTTCCCTCCTACGCCTCCAATCTATCTCCATCGCTAACTCTCTACAGCTCTATTCGAGCACAACACAATTGTCATTGCCAACTGGCACTTGGACTTGGAGTCGCTGATCAGCGTTGTTGAGCAGATCTTTTAATTACCGCCTGTTGTTGAGCTTTGATTTTTGTTGTTGTTCTTGTTGTAGTTGTTTCATCATCAATTTCCCATTTAATTAATGATGCGATTAGCCATTCAGTTTATGCTGCCTCATCTGCGCAATGATGATAATGCTACAAAACCGATCCTCATTGTTGCAACATGTTCTCTTTCTTAATTTACCTACGTAACTTGTGGTTTTTTACTCACTTCTCAACTGACCCTAAGTAATTGGCAAAAATGTTTAAGCAATTTGTATACTTTCTTTGCTTTGATCAACAAAATCTATTTAGTTTAGTTATAGTTATGATATTTGCAAGTCGGACACGTTCAATGTCATCATTTTTTAATTTAATAAATATTGTATTTCACCAATTCAAGAATTTCCATTTAGGTTACTCTTTATTGTCATTGGAATACACGAAATTGTTTTCACACTACATAATAGTTGCTGAACAATTTTTCTAAGAATTAGGATCAACTTGATCTAATATTTGGGAGTGGCAATCATTTGATTTGCTTGGGGTTTCTTTTCCGTATTATTGGGGGTTAATTATTGAAATTGTTAAGCGGCTTAGGAGTGCCTGACCCTCGCAAGGATTTGGAGAGGACGAGGAATGCGAGGAATGAGTTAATCGCCTTATAGATTTAACCCCTCGGTGATCAAGTTGAGGCTCCTCCACTCCTACTGTTTGATTTGTTGATCTGTTGCTGGACAGAGATCTCGTTTTAGCTAATCCTAAGCTGATCTCTGACCTTTTAAATGGCTTGGCCAATGGGCTGACCCTTGCTCAAGGCCAATTGACGCTCGAACCGGTTCAAGTCCTGTCTCCAATTGCTCACTCCCTTTTTGTATCTGTATCTGTTGCCGTATTTGTATCTACCAAAAATCGATTTAAACGCGTCCCCGGCAGCTCCATCAGTCATTGTCTGCTGATGATGTTAACGATGACTATCCGATATTGGCGATAGCCAACTAGCGTGACTGACAATACACACTGAGAAAAATATGCTCTGCAAGATTGAGAAATATTCCGCTAAAAGCAATTTCCATACGACTTGCAAAAATCTTATAAAATGAAAACACTAAAAAAAATTCAGCTCATATTTGCATTGTTGGAGTTTTCACTCAGAAAAAAAAAATAAAAATAAAATTAGGAAAACAGAAACCCGGGTTTTTTAGAAATCAACTTTCTATACAATAATAATGTGAGTTAATTTTCTAAAATTCAGTGGTAATTTTTTTTCTGAGTGTAGTGTCTGACAAAGTCCATTGGCGGTGTAGTCAGTGCAACTTATCTGTCACTCGTGTGGTTTTTCTTCTCCACCTGCTTCTGCTCCGGCTGCTCCTTCTGCCTTCATATTTGACTTGGGCACGAGGCAAACATAAATTTGCCATCAATAGTTGATGTTGTTGTTGTTGCTGTTGGTAATGACAACTGCAGTTTATGCTGCTTGTCGCGACAACAACGGCAACTGCGCTGATGTTTGCCTATGGATGCACACACAGATAAAGTGCATGAGGGAGGAGCAGGGCGACAGGATGCGCCTTGGTGCCTGAGGGTCAGTGTCGAGTATATGAACCAAGTACAGTTGCTCATAGTTGCGATTACTATACTTCTTGAGCCAACAAACTGACTGCACTTGGGCAACAAACTAACTAACTAACTGGGCTCACTGCACGTGCAATATGTTTGCTGTTGTAGATGTTATTGATCTTGGTACAGTTTGCTGCACACGCGCCAAAACCAGCGCAAAACAAACAAACAAACAAGCAAACAGACAGAGAGAAAGATCAGCAGAAAGATTACAAGCAGCCAGACGAACAAACAAACAGACGAACCAATCCTGCATAAAAGAGGCGAACAGAAAGACAACAACAAGAAGTCGTTAAAATGCGGCACAAGTGGAAAATTGAAAATAGAAAATCAAAAAATTGTGCAATGCCAACAAAGATGACAAGAAACAAACCTAAAACGAATTCAGTTTGAAAATCTCGCAAATTGGTCTCTTCAACCTGTGCCAATGTATGCAACAGGCAGAAGAAGACATCGGCGATTCCAGAAGGTTTATATGCACATATATTCTAGACGCGAGCCTTAACAGCCTAAAAGTTAAGCTATCTAAAAATAGTATGGAATTATTAATAAATAAAAAAATGCTCGTCTACATTTTAAATACATTTTTTCGATGGATTTCTTGCAACATGATATGATATCAAGTACTGATAAGATCTATCCTATAAACCTCATATTTGAGTCTTAACGGATACTTTAATTAATATAAAATGAGTGTACGAATTTAATTTTAGTAACCATCATTTAAATCCTTTACATTTCATGGTTTTCACTTAAAATGACTATTAAAGATCGCTATTAAATTGTGTTATTTGAAATAATAAAAATATAATCAAATAAATGAACGTATTTTCTATGTTACACTTAAGAAAATGAATGTGTGCATTTGCCACACTACTGAAAAAATAATAATAAATCAGATCAGCAATTCACTATATATTCTGTGTACATATGTTGATCTGATGTGTAACTAAATAATGTAATCAGTTGCATTTGTGCGTTTTTGCTTTGAGTAGAAAATGGCGCGCAGCCACGACAACAACAACAGCAACAACAACAACATCAACAATAACAACCACAGTCAGCCGTAACTGGTGTGCAAAGTCCACGACTATTTTTGGTAGTTGGAGTTGGTTGGAGTTGAGCCGAGGCTTAAGCCCTTTTTTGAGTTGGCAGCTCGTGCTAAATTTAGCCAGGACGAGATGCAGGAGCCGTTGAGGGCAAAGCACGAGTCAAGCGACATGCAACATACAATACACGCACATACACACAGATGTGCAAAACGAGTTTTGCACTCCTTTTCCTGGTTCTTTTGCGCGCCATTAATTCTTATGCTGCTGCTCCGACTCCTGCTTCTTCAGCTGCTACCTCTCCTGGTCCACATGTGCTCCTTTCTCTTCTGGTAGTGGTGCTGCTGCTGCTGCCGCTGTCTCTGTTCCAGCTGCTGGTTGTGCAGCACGCGCTCCCTGACAGCTCCAAGTGCTGGCAGATTTGGCAGACGCTGCTCATAAATTTATGTGGCAGTCATTTGATTGCCTTTATGCAGCAGCCATTTATTTCTGTTGCGGTTTGCTGTTGCACTGTTAATTTGTGCACATAAATTGTTCGTGTGGCAAGTTCTAAGCCGTTTGCCTCCATCCAGTTGTAAGCTGCTTCATGTCTGCAGCTGCACAACAATCAAAATCATCTTCAGCATCACCTGAACATCTGACACTTGGATTAAGATAATAATTTATTTCATTTATCAAAGACTACTATATAAAATCACAATTCTTTATTCTTTTTAGTGTTTTTTTCTTTCTTAATTATTGACATTATTTTATATTCCGAGCTTAAACTTAGCCACTGAAATGTCGAATCGACGATAATCAATCAGCCTCTTGTAGAGTTGGGGAGGGCGTGGCCAGCCCGTTTGCTGCTGCTCCCATTTAGAATAGCAGCTCATTATGATTTGTTGCTGTTGTTGTTGGGGTGTCTGTGGCATACAAAATTGCAAATTATGTAGTACAAGTTGGGCCAAGTTGCAATGTGAAACGATTATATCTGCACTGGGCTGGGCGATGGGGGCGTGGCTGCAACTGTGGCAACATCAATCAACGTTTCAGCGACAAGTGCAATTCGGTTGCGAAAATGAATTTGAATTTAATTAGCTAATCAGGTAACTTCAAGCGGACACAGCTGCATTCGTGTGTGCATGTGTGTGTGTGTGTGTGTGTATTTGTGTGCAGCTAAAGGAATGCCAATGTAATTGCCACAAATTGTTTGCCAGCGCTACACGACACAACATCAACAACAACAACAACAACTGAGCGTAAAATTATGATAATTGACAACAAGTCGTATTGGCAACCGCGATTGCAACATTTTTGTTGCACACTCACATATTTCGACTTTAGGTATGTGCGCGTGTGTGTTTGATGCATGCAAAAGTATATGTCTATATGATTACACATACACACACAAACACACACACACACTCCCATAAATCGGGATGTGGGCGGCGCAGGAAGCAGTCGGGCATTTCCTAGAACGACAAACATTTCTTCTATCAACTCTTCTCTCGAATTTGAAATGAACCGTAGATTTCAGCTATGTATGTGGCTATTATTATGCAAAATGCGATGTTTAGCTGGCGGGCAATACTTTGCCTTGGATGCGTTCTTAAATGCCAGGGTCAACACGGTGGCTCAGCAAACGGCAAACAAAAGCGATGAGAAACGAGCAGATTTGCCTAAGCGGATTTGCTGGCTACTGTTTTTGCATTGCCGTTGTGGTTCTTCTTATTTTTCTTCATCATCAACTTATTCGTCTTCTTGTTGCTGTTGAGTTCGCTTGTGCGTGCTTGCCCCAAGGATCGCAATTGGGAGCTGAGAACTGGCAAGTTTGTTGCCACAGTCTTTGGATTTTTTCGTTGTTCTTGTTATTGTTGTGTGTTGTCTGCTAATGATAAACCATAGGCCGACTGTTGGGACGCTGCGATGCTGGCTTCGCTTTGGCTTTTGGCGCGCAATTTGAGGACGCTGACGCGCCTGACTGCCCCAAGTAGCACATAAGGAACTGCGAAGCGCCAAAAGCAGACAGTACAGTACAAAAAAAAAAAAAAAAAAAAAAAACAATGAGAGACTGGTTAAATTCAGCAATCCGAAGATTACATACCCTTGCTGGCCAGACTTCATTATTTATATAATACAAGATTTGCTTGCCCAGAGGGAGAGACAGAAATATTGGGATTCCTATATCGACGGGATCATTGATTTTGATCAATAATATATGTCCATATCTTGTGGGTTGGGAGGTGTCTTCTGCTTGCGCTTTAGAATACCCTTTGAAAGGGTACAACAACAAAGGCCTTCAAACACAAAAGCCCCACAAAGACAACTAATGGGGTATAAAAATAAAACAAAAAAGAAAAAAAAACCCAAAAACGCATTAAAAACAAAAGAAATCACTGAGAAATGCATAAAAGAAACGGACTGATCCGTAGGAGCAGCTCGCGAGTCTTTTGAGTCTCAGTCTGATTCAAAGTCTCCGCTTCAGCTTAGGCCTAAGTCTATCTCGCTCTCTCTTTTGGTGGCGCGCGTGAGTCTGTTTTGTTTGTTGGCTGCTCCCTTGATGCAACCTCAATAATAATATTTTGTTCGTTTTCTCGTTGCTCGCGAGTTTCTATATTTTTGGCTTTAGTTGTTGCTGCTGCTGCTGCTGCTGCTGTTGCACGTTGATTTTTAAAAGCCTGGCTGACAAACAAACAACGACAAAACTCGTTAAGTCTGAAAACGTGTTTCTGCTTCTCGTACTACCTTTTCTCTCTCTCTCTCTCTCTTCATATTTCGTTTCTACTCGCGATCATCTCAACACCGTACACAATCTTCGCCATTTTGTTTATTCCGAAGCAGCGGGCTAGTTGCCTCGGCTGACAGCTCGCTTCTTCTGCAACATTTCAGGTTTTCGGACTCCAAGCAAGTTGGCAACGCCGTTGTAGCCCCCGCTCAGAAGCACACCACAACCAAAGTTCATTTACAGACGAGGAGCAGTTTGTTTCGAGCTTGGAGATAATTTCCCAGTGGGTAATGCGCTCTCCCATGCGACGATCTCCCATAGCAAAGTCGCAAATGGCCCCATATTTTTTTGGTTTGAGTACTCACTACTTCATTTAATGTAATTGGTCAATTTTAAAGTAAATTGCTCTAGTATTTATACTAATTAGCTTTTGGCATAATTTTCTATCAAGATTTATGCAGCAGCTCGTGCAACATAAAAAACATGTAAAATCAAATGACTTAGGCGACAAACTGCTGCCTCATTTATATTCCACACAAAAGTATGCAACTCTTTTTGAATTTATTGATATGCTTAGCTCAGACAAGCACCAGCTTGAGGAATTTCCCTTTGAGTATGGCGCAAGTAGCGCACCTTGGTACTTTTGAACGAGTTGCTCTCTCGGCTCGCCGCTCAGCAGGGGAAATATCGTTTGTTTGCTGTGCTGGGATATTTGTGATCCACAGTATTGTGCACGCTCTCAAGATCAACGGACGTCGCTGTCGCTGTTTCAGTCTCAGTCACAGTCACAGTCGCCGTCGCTGTCGCAGCCACAAACAAACAAGCTGTTGTTGTTTTTCTCAAAATTTTTTTTATATGTGTTAAGACATTCTCTTTCAACTGTTGAGTTTTGAAAACTGAATATAAAAAACAAAGCAAACAGCAAGCAAATCTGTGCAAATTGCAAGCGCAACAAAACATACGAAACTAATAACAAAGCTCAAGTCAAGAA
The DNA here is from genome assembly GCA_035043505.1 of Drosophila setosimentum. NCBI lineage: Eukaryota > Metazoa > Arthropoda > Insecta > Diptera > Drosophilidae > Drosophila > Drosophila setosimentum. Next base: position 5,222,278 of record JAWNMY010000090.1, on the reverse strand, counting down.
ACAACGAAAAGAAAAATACTCAAACTTAATACATGCTCAACGCCGTCTCTCTTTCGGTGTATGCGTGTCTGTCGTCGGTGTGCCTGTTTGTGTGTGTGTCTCGGTGTAGCATTAGGAAGAAGCTAAGAACATAAAAAAACGAAAAAACAAAAGAAAACTTTAAACACAAACAGGTGCGAAATACAAATAAAGTTTGCCGAACACAAAAACAATTCATCGGGCAAACAGCAACCGCAACAGCGACAAGAACAAGACCAAGAACAGTTGCTTAGCTTGTCAAGACTTAAGATAAAAGAAGAAGGGGTTGTCTTCTTCTTCGTCGTCATTTTTCGCCTTTGCTTCCCTTCCGTTTAGCGGAAGTAACATACAAAAAAAACAAAAAAAAAAGAACGCATCCCTTCCTTATAAACATGTGCTGAGTTAAGCAACAACGACAACAACAAAAACCAAACAATTATCACAAATGGATACGGTTGCCATTAAAACGGCGCCGCCGCATGCGCCACTTGCCACCGGGCAACAACAACAACAGCAACTGCAGCAACAATTGCAACTGCAACGTCAGTCATCGAATTCACCCGCAGCAATTGGCGATAATGTCTTCAACAATAACAACAACAAGCACAACATTGGCGCCTTCTTTCAGACCTGCAAGGTAAGCAGCACATCGTAAACGAAGCAAAAAATGAAGAAGTTTAATGTCTTCTTACTTCTGGTTTTGTGTTTGTAGTTTGGAAGAAGACGGTTTTGTCTTCTTTGAGAAGAAGATGTTTGCAATCTTCCTACTTATTGTTTTAATTATTATGATAGGTTTGTCCTTGATTTGAGTTCGTTGCTTTTAATTTGATCTAAATATTCTTAATATTCTGAAAATCACAATTCATAGCCGAAACTAAGGGTCCGATCCGGCTCTAAGTTTCAACTCAGAGTTCAACTGTACGCTCCATAAAAACCAAAAGACAGCTGAAAGAAATATCACTCAGAGAATCGAAAAAAAACCAACAAATAAAATTATTTCTCCATCACTGAATGAATTGTCACAATTACGTGCTTTATTTCCAACCTTTCCGAGCAGCAGCAACAACAATGAAAAATCAACGAAAATTGAAATTCTAATGCAGTTATGTCCAAAAACCTGTAAAAAATAGTCCAAATATGTCAAAAAGAAGCATAACAAAACTGTGAAGTTAACTGAAATAATAATATTTAAGTGCATTGTCATGCATCGTGCAGGGGCAGTGGCAGGGACAGGCAGTGATGGAAAGGTAGGGGCTGGGTAACAGGTGGAACAAGGGTGGACTGAAGTGCATGTTGCACTTGACATTTGCCATAGCATGTGTGCAACTTATGTGCACTAGATTGGGCACATAATTAATGAATAGACCGCCAAAGGGGAGAAGGGAGAAGGACGGGGAGGCTAATGCATGCATGCATTGCTGAGAAAGACAATCCTAAATTTACAATTAGGGTTTTTCGGGGCTGTCAGTGGTTTGCTTATAATTCTTATTTCTACAATTGCATACAGAGTTGAAGAAAAACCTGCAATTCTCATTTCTGTGTACTACTATTTGGTAAGATCCACAGACTGTGAAGCAGTCAAGTCGTCGTCAGTCACTGAGAAAAACAATATTATCAAATAATCAAATATCAAAAATGATCAGGAGTCACAATTTGATTTGTTGAATGCCACTTTTTGTTCTTTATGTAGTCGAGGCTAATTACAGTTCGACTCTATTCAATAATTTATAATAATAATAAATGCATTTGCAGTTTGAACAGTTGTGTGACATTAATCACTAGTCTCCGGCTAGATGCCACAAAAAAGGATACTCCTTGGTATTTTCACAGACTTGAGACAGATTTTATGTACTCGAATGTTTGTGTTGTGTCACCGGAAATATAACAGAAAATAAACACAAACACAAACACACACATACACATACACATACACATTTAAATAATTGCCGCTTAACAACAACATTACAAGTGTGCGGTTAATATATATGTGGGGTATATGGGTGCATTGAACTAACATTTTGCTAAAGAGTGAAGGCAGTTGTCACACATTTATTATGATTGGGGAGTCATACACATTACATGTAATATATACACACGTTTTATATTCATAGAGCACTTTCAGAGTTAGCTTCTTCTTGTTGTTGTTGCTGTTTTTGTTGTTGTTTGAATGGTCAAGGGTCAGGCAAGAGAAGTGTTGTTGTCTTTGGCCACTTTATACTCTTAGTTAGGGGGCAACCTTACATAACGAAAGCGTTTACAGACACCGATTAAAACCGAAACCACAACTAGTATGCATAACTGTGACAACAACAACAACAATAACAAGAACAACAATAGCAACTATTACATTTACAACAACAACAACAACAATCGTATAGTGTGTGCGTGAGATTTAACGGTAGAGCAAGTGGCGGGCACAGTGCGAGGGTTGCTCACAGCCTTTGTCCACCTATCCGATCCGATCAGACCCAAATCTATCAAGTGCGTCCTTGAGCCGCAGGCAGAAAACCGAAACCAACAAAAGTCCTTCAAAAAGGATGCTGAGAATTGTTTCGGTTGCGCATGCGTGTCCATTGAATGACAGCAACAACTATTTACAAATGTATATACCGATACACATACACATACATATATGTATCTGAATCTGTATCTGTGTATATATATATATATGTATGTATACATTATATTTATTGTTAGCTACCTGTTCAATCAGTTTCTTTCTACCTGCTTACGCATTTGTGTTGTGTTATCCTGGGAAACTGCATTTCACTGAGCACACTTAAAGTTTGAATTGATTGCATCCACCCGCTTATGCTTATGCAATTACCATTCCAACTATCCCCCTTTTACCCCCTTTCTCTCTATCTCGCAATCTCTTTATGCGAATTGCGCAAAGCACAACAAAAAAAAACCCAAAAAATCAACTGCAAATTCGTCTCATTTTGGTTGTCGCGAGGTTCGTTTAACATTTAATTTAATTTTATTTTCCGCGCTTGCCTTTTAACTTAATTATGTCAGTCAACGTTGCAGCACACACATACTCACACACACACACACATAATGAGACAGCAATTGCTTTGTTTATTTTGCTACAATGCGCGGAAGCGGAGCAAAGGCAAAAAGTAACTGAAAGTGTAAATGTATTTAAAATATATTTAACACACGAAACATTTGCATTTATTTATCAAATTTTAATGGGATTTTGAAACGATTTTATGCTAATTGATTTTGATGACAAAGGCTGTGTAGGGGAGGCAGATTGGGTCACAACGGGGGCGTGGCAAAGAAGTGTGACTAACAACAACAGCAAATATGCGCAGCTGAGCAGCATTTTTAAATTCATGGACGAACATATCAATAAATAAATAACAACAACAACAATAGTTGCTGAAGCACCTCAATAAATGTGATTTGAGCAACAACAACAATAACAACGGCAACAGCAACAGCAACAAGTGGTAGTCTCCGCAACAGGTTGAGCATAAATTATGACCAAAAGCCAAAAGTATTTTTTATTTTTATTTTTTCATCTACTGTGGCCAACATATTTTTCTTGCCGCTGTTGTTGTTATTGTTGCTACTGCTGCTTCTGCTGCTGCTGCTCGAAGGGAAATTTTCAGTTTGTTATGCTGGCAACTTTCACAAAGATTCGAACTTTTCAACAGCAACAGTTGAAGTAATAACAACATTTATTGAATCCATTTATTTTATTGTTTTTTATGCTGCATTTTAATTATTTTTTTTTCTTTTGCTACTTTTTTGGCTGTCAAAATCGCAAGTCAAGTTTGTCGTCTAAGTCTTTTGCTTTTGCCAATTCAGCATTCTCTGCTTCAGTGGGTTATGCAATAGAAGAGATAACACAAAAACTCACAAATTTGTATGTCAAACGTATTGCGGACTAATTGTCAACTTGTGGAAAGTTTTCCAAGGGAATGTGTCAAAATCAAGAATAGAGAATACAAATTAAGAATCGGAGTGCGGAGTGGGCGCTGCTACTTCCTAATTGATAAATGGTTACCCAGATTCAGAGAGGAAACGATGTAAGAAAGACAGAGAGAGAGAGCGGGAGAGATAGAAGCTAAGAGAGGGGGGAATCGGAAATTGTTTCCTGTTTGGTTATTTACAAGATAATTAATCCACATCGATGTCAAATTGACATGTGCGCAACGTGAAGACAAGACAACGACAAGAAAGGAAGTCATTAGCTCTACACATGTGTGTGCGTGTGTGTGTGTGTGTGAGGAAACAATGCCTAAACGATTTACGTAGAAATGACCAAAAAACCCAAAAAGTAATATTTAAACAAAAATAACGAAGATGGCCAGTAAAAACGCCCAAAGGCAATTACAGTTTGGCCATTAGCACGTGTTAAAAGCTACTGTGACTGTTGCTGCTGCTGCTGCTGCTGTTTGCTTATTTGTCCGTCTTTTTGGCTATTTGGTGGATCAGATGCACACCCACACTTGCAACCAACGCATTTGGGGGCGATGTAACGAACCAATTAATGCAAACCATTTAAGTTGGTTTAGTCTCAGTTTAGTTCAAATTGAAAGTGTGGGCAGAAACCCACGCCAGCTAGACAACTAAGAAGTACAACACAATCAACACAGTTGGTCAGCTGCCAGTTGCCAGTTGCCAGTTGCCAGTTTCTAGCGGATGTGCAAGTCCAAGTCGACACCGATGACAAATAAATGCGTTTCCCACTCTTGTCTCACGTTCAACTTGCACTTGGAGTTGGAGTTGAAGTTTAGAGTGTGTCGTGTATGGAGTGTGTGGTGCGATCTGTGGGTGTTAGCGATAGCCATAACAATGCGCCCAAAAGTTGAGTTAAGTTTCAGAATTGAAAGGCAACAACAACAGCAACAGCAACAACAACAAGTCTAAACTGAGCTACATTTGCTGTTACCTGTAGGCAGTCTAAAGACCATGTGAAAGGAACTAGCAAGTCACACAGAATCTAGTTGAATCTAGTTGTTCACAATTTATTTTGAATCTTCCTTCACACATCATTTTCTTCCAGCTTTAATGTAGATCTTAGAATATAAAGAAAAGCAAACTTGTTTCGATTCCCATTTGAATACGAGATTGAAAAGAGTCCCCTTCTCCTTTTACTAAAACTACATTTACTATTAATATTTTTAATTATACTATCACTCCAACTTCTACTCCCAGTCGAATACTCCTTTTCAATTCTACTCGAGTTACCCAAATTGTTTTTTTTTTGTGTTGTTGTGTTTTTTGCTAAGCTAACTGTGGCTTGCTTTTAAGTTTCGGTTTGAGACTGGCTCGTGCCAATCAGGTCCAGTCCAGTCCACACGAAACGAGACGAGAATCGTGTCCAGACGAGTGCTGCAGCTGTGGCGCAATTTTGGGTGCTTAAATGTGTGTGGTTGGCTTTTGTGGTTTTTGTGGCTAACCGGATTTTTTTAAATTTTTTTTTGTTTGTTTGTTAAGATTATCTACCCGAGTGACGCTGATCCCAGTTGGAGTTGCTCCAATTTAATGTTCAAGTTTGAAGTTTTTGCGTTAGACGCGTGTTTCGGCTGACGGCTGGGCTGGGCTGGGCTGGGCTGGGTGAAGGGAGCGGGAAAGGTAAAGCCAGAAACTGACAAGCTTTCACTCCAACTGATGTCTGAAGTCAAGCTGCAATTGCAATCTGCTAATCTCTTGTTTTTTTTGTTCCATTCGCCAGTAACACATTTTGGCATAATTAGCCAAGATGCTAACTGGCTGGCTGATTTGTTGTCCACAGATACCCTTATAACTGGCGGCTGCTGCTGTTGTAGCGATTGTTGGCGCCCAAGACATGAGTCATGATGCCAAGTTGAACTCTGACAGCAGCAGCAGCAGCAACAAAAACAAAAACGCTTACAACTTCTTGTAACAACAACAACAGCAACAACAAATTGAACCGCCAAACGACCAAAACGAAACGAGACTTTACGAGTATTGCGCCAAAAAAAGATCAAGAGTCGCCAGGCGGGTTTCAGACTTTACGTTTTACTACTCAACTCGGCTTGCATTTGCTTTGCTCTGTGCTCCACGCTGACAACAGCAAATCTGTAGAGCCACACAGTGAAACCAAAACGAGTCTGTGCCAAGAAGCAGCAAAATCAGCAGCAACATCAGCAGCAACAGCGACAGCAACAGCGACAGCAACAGCGACAGCAACAGCGACAGCAACAGCAGAAAGCAGCAGCAACAAAGCTCAGCAACAAATTTGAAAATACAAAGTTTTGCAGTTTTGTGGCTTGCTACAAAACTGGTTTTCTTATTATTTTACGTTTGGGCCACAAAACAACACCAACAGTTTGGTCAACTGGTCTCTTTAGTTCTCTTGAGTCTAACACAGACACACACACACACACAAACACACACCAACACAAACACACATACACACACAAGATGGCAAGATGGCGTCGCATCAACCGGTTTAAGAACTCGTGCGTCTTATTGTTATACACAATACACAGATTTTCGTGTAGAGATTTGCTTGTCCCCTATATGCCCCTATACAACTTGGATCCCAATCTCCAATCTCAAGTCTACAATCTGAAAATGGCTTTGGCTAATGTGTTTTTTTTTTGTTTTCCTTCTCTTCTTTGCAGGTCTTGTGGCACTTGGATGCCTTTCGACGTTCGTTCCGGGGCCTCACTCAACACGTTTGCGGCGGCCAAGATTGCATATTCTGTGCCCTGAAGGTGAGTCTATTTTTTTGGGTTTATTTTTTTGATGTTGTCGTTCGCTTAGTCCGGACACGAACCAGTGCAGCATTTACATTTTTAATATATTATATTATAATATTGTATTAATTACACATGGCATTGCAAATGATTTAATTTTCATATTTTATATTATCTACATTTTTATTTAATTCTACATTTTTGATTTGCAGCTTACATTTTTTGTATATTTCATATTAAATGCGGAAACATTAATTTTCATTGCATACTTTTAGCTGCGAGCAAATTCAATTGCCTATTTTTAGGCAGGTAATAATATAAACAATTAAGTGCCCAGGGTCAGTCAGGCAGTTGGACACACAACACACAACTCAGAGGCACCTACACAGGCAGCAAGCGGATAGCAATTTTCCCAGTGTTCTCGTAGTTTTTCCTGTGCTGCTTGCTCATCGTTCATTTTAATTGTCACGACGCCTTTTTACACACCGTCTGTTTGTCTGTCTGTCTTGCTGTCTCTCGGTTCCGACAGTTGGCAAATCATTTTTCACACGCACTTGCAGAAAGTACGAGTGCACACACACACACACACACACACACACACACATAGAGTGTGTTGTGTTGGGCTCAAGTGCGTGTTTCCCATTTTCCATTGAACGAAAATTCCCACAATTGCCACTCGGGGGAAGCGGAGAAACCCACACTATATTTTTTTGCTGCTGCATCTGCTGTTGCTGCTGTTAATTTGTATTTTCCGAGTTTTTCCCTGAGACAAATCTGCCAACGTTTGAGGTCTGGCCAAACGGCACCTACATCAACATCAACATCAATATCTACCCCTACTCGTACTCCCACACCTACTCCTACTCCTACTCCAGTCCTACTTCTGCCCACCTAATCGGAGGCGTTGACAGGCACATTGAGCATATCCTGCGTGCGTGTATTGTATCCTGTGAACCCTTCGCGTGAATTTTTAATTGACCGTTTTACGGCGCGTTGATTAATGTCCCGTTTAGTGTCATGTTCAGTTCTCACTCAATTATGCAAATTAGCACGCAGCTAGCCAACAAGTCCAACTGACCAACCCTGCCCTTACTTACTTACCAACTGCTCCCCTGCTAATCTCATATGCAGTCATAAAAAGGAACCAAGTTTCTGGCTGCAGTCGTTTATATTCAGTTCAATAAACTCCAGCCTGGCCTGGCGTATCCTCCTCCTACAACAACAACAACAACAATAACAACAACAATAACAAGAACAAAGAGCAACAAACAATTTCCATAAAATGAAATAAGCTCAACACAAAGAATAAGTTGAAAACCAGGCTGGAAAAGCGCTGGACAACTAACAGAGCCACCCTGCAAGCGACCAAAAATGATGATCATCATCAACAACAACAACAACAACAAGCACAACAACAACAACAACAATCAGCAGCAGCAGCAGCAGCCACATCTTCTTCATCTTAAACTTCTATATCATCTTCTTCTTCGTTTTCATCTTATACCTTTTGGTTGGCTGGTTGGTTGGTTGGTTGTTCGTGTCAACCCGTAGGCAACAGGCAGGCAGTCAGGCAGTCAGGCAGTTAGGCAGTTAGGCAGTCAGCTCTCGTGTCGATGACGACGTCGCTGTGGAAAACTCAGCGCCTTTAAGACGCGACTGTACTTTTCGACGATTCGTGACTGAGACGGAGACTGAGACAGCACAGGGTGTTTCCAGTTAACAACAAACTCCTGTCTCTCTCAATTGCCCTCTCTCTCTCTCTCTCTTTCTCTCCCTCTATCCCTCTATCGCTGTCTCCCTCTCTTGATGCCGCCGTGTGCTTATGACGTCGCCGTTTGTTTGGCTGAAGTGGAAAGTGTTCCATTGCGGGCCCTCTCTCCCCCTCCCCGCCCACCAATATCCACTCTCTCGCCCTGTCGCCCTATCTCCCTCTATCCCTCTTGCCATCCTGCTCACTTGGCTCTTCTGCCGTTTTTGTTTGATTGCCTCTGTTTGTTTTGACTCTGGGCCGCTGTCGTTGTTATTTTCTCGTGCCCCTTTTCTTTTTTTTCTTTTTTTTTGCTTCGAACCGATCGCCGGTTGTCATAGAGTCGACTGTTGACTGTCGAGCTGTCGTCTGTCGTCTGTCGGCTGTCGGCTGTCGGCTGTGGGCTGTTGGCTGTTGGCTGTGCTTGCTGACTGGGACGCTCCCCACTTGTGTTTGCTGCCACATATTAAAGGGCAACAACAACAACAACAAGTACAACTACACCTTGCAACCCCTTTTTGATTTGGTTTGTTTTTTTTTTGTTTTTAGTTTATGTTCCTCTTGTTTGTCTGGCTTTGCATTAATTATCTTTGTAGCTAGTTGCCGGCTTTTCCACTTGTCGCTGCTAAATTAATTTATCTCCCACCCCCTCTCCCACACACACACACATCCCACAGCCCACATCCATTTACGTTTGCTGTTCCCAGTTCGTAGTTGTGGGTTCCCAGTTTAATTATGAACAGCAACTTAAAGTTGACTCACTCGCCCCCGTCACATTAAGAACGAAGAACGAGCAGAAGAAGAAGAGGAAGTCGACCAAGAAGCAATCGTCGGAAGACATTGGCCCTGTGAGAAACTCCCACGCCAACAAAAACACAATTCAGTTGGCTGATCTGCATCTGCATCTGGATCTGGATCTGGATCTGGATCTCAAAATCTAGCATGTGGGCCCAGTTCTAAGTTGATTGTTTTTATTTTCATGGCCATTTGGCTCTTTGCTTTTCTTTTTATTTGTTTTTTTTTTTGGCTTCTTGGCTTCTTTTTTCACCCCATAAATATTTCTTGGTGCCTGCTAAATGAAAAATCGTCTCGTCGCAACGAGTCGCGTCGCGTCGTTTCTCGAGTCTTTAAGTGAAATTTGTACGCTTCAATGCACAATTCCCACAATATCAACAGAAACATCAACATCAACCTGAACCTCAACCTCAACCTCAACGTGAACGTGAACGTCAACCTCAAATCCCAGTCGCTGTCGACGACTCCTTTCTAAGGACAAAGTCATTAAAGGGCGCGACGATGCACAAACCATAAATCGGCAATTGATTTTAGCTTTTCTCTGAATTCAGATCATCAAAAAACCAAAAGAACAGAGAGCAAAGACAGCACAGTGACTCGTTCTCGTTCTCGTTGTCGCTGTAGATAATGATGATGATGATGATGATGATGATGATGTTGCTGTGAGGCCTGTGCCACTTTGATAAGTTTAGTGCTAGATGTTTCGCTCTTATCAGCTCGCGCCCTTTTACATTGAGAGTTACTTTTATTTGGTTGTCAAACATCTAATCTAGACTGGGATTCCAAATCTTCGAGCAAACAGCACTTTCAGAATGCAGCACCCTTGAATGCGATTTGATTTTATTATTTATTGTTGTATTCCTGTGTTGTTGTGTCTGTGTTGATCTGTGATTCGTTTTATTCATTTGTTTGTTTGCCTTTGGCTCAACGCAACGCAACGCAACGCAAGTGAAATTAACATCGGCATGAGCATAAAAAATTCACGTCGTCCATTAACACTCATCATAATCATCATCATCAGCATCAGCATCAGCATCGTGATCATGATGCTGATTTTTATGATGATCACGAGCATGCCGGCGTTAATGAGTCCAGGAGCAGTTCACAACTGGCCTCGTGAACCAAATGAAACAAACTGAAACTGGGCACATGCCAAACCAAACCAAAGCCAAGCCGCCGACCACATGATGCTGTGAAGGAGGCTGGCTCACTGGCTGATTCATCTTGCACCATGCTCTTCCACTTAAATCGCTTGCACAATCTTCGGCTGTACGTTGATGATGTTGTGACATATACATACACACATACACACATACACGCATGCCTATATAATAAATATATATGTTTTATATCAGATTATTATTATTGCTAGCATTTTGGTTAATTTTTGGATGCCATATCAACGTGTTCTTCACCGAAGGTTAACGCAAAGCAAAAGCGTATTTCTTTCTTATCAGACACGGTCTGTAAAATATCTTCAAGTTTTTTCTTTTCTTTTTTTTTTTCGCTTACTTATCATACTTAAAAGCCAAAGACACTTTCAGCTATTGATGTGATATCAAGTGCAAATTGTGCAAGCGCAGCAAAATATTTTCTTACTACTTTTCTTGGAATTGATCACTTTGATCACTTAATATACACATATTGCGATTGCGCTGCAGTTTAGTTACCCTTAGCAGGCTCTACAAGTGTTGATGTGATGGAGGTCCCAGCTCCCAGCTCCCAGCTGCAACTCGGCTGCACGCTGCCCGCTTCTTACTCCACATTTCCATCGTTTAGGCTCAACGCCAATCAATCAATTGTTGTGTGTAAAATGGCCACATTACACACAATCGCAGCGTGAGTCATAGAATGGTGGAATGGTGTGCATTGGAGTGGAGTGTGGAGCGTGCTGTGGCAAGGAGTGAGATGCAGCAGCAGCAGCAGCAGCTCCAACAATGCAAGCCATTTATGTTTCTGTGTCTTTGGGTTTTGAGTCATGGGCAACAAAAGTCTGACGATGAAAACCCAACATTTAAAAACAGAAATATCTTAAAGATGATTTTTAAATATTTTGTATGTTGTGTGTGAAAGAGCGAGAGAGAGAGAGAGAGAGAGAGAGAGACAGATAGAAATAGATAGAGTGAGTGAGGGTGCAACAACAAAAAACGTGCAACATGAACGTGCTTTGTGGCTTATACTTTCCACCTACAAGAAGACAACAAACACAACTGATCAAGATGTGACGCTGCTGTCTTAACCTTGTCGTTTAGGCCGTTTTTTCTGGCAATAAATATCTATATATATGTATATATATATATATATTCATACATTTCTTTTTGTATTTTCTGGGTCGATCGATGGCTATCTGGCGATGATCAACGAATGCGCCTTTTGGTCAACCGATTCCGATTCACTGGCTAATCGCTATGTTGTGGCATTTCCGTTCAGTGCTTTGCTTTGCTTTGCTTGCTGAGTCAACAGCTAGCGAGACATTGGCCATGGCCAAGAAGTCAACAGTTCGAAGTCGAAGTCGAAATCAAACTCGAACTCGAACTCGAACTCGATCTCAATATTGATATCGAAATGGCAGCTGAAAAAAAGAAAAAACAAATCTGTTTTGCGCATAAATCGATGTTGGCTTTTCTAATGCCTAATGCCAATAAAGGCGGTTTGCCCGCTGCCACGCCCACCCGGGCCAACTGGTTTGCTGACTTTGCCACAGTCAGAGCCCTTTTCTGTCGCTGTCAATCGCTGCTCGAGTTGAGTTTTGCGCCATTTCCATTTCCAATTCCATTTGTCATTTCGAATTGACGCAAATCTGTGGGCTCCACACGCCACAGTCCTCCTCGCACAGGGTGACCCAGGTACGCCATAAAGAGAGCAACAGCAAGAGCAAAAGCAAGAGAGAGAGAGAGAGAGAGAGAGAGAACGTTAGAGAGCGCGAACAACTTGTGTTTACCTGTTCGAGCACGTTTACCTGTTTACCTGCCCCTGCCTGTTGTCTCTGTTGTCTCTATTGTCTGTCGTCTGTCGACTGCTGGCTGGCCTACTGCAAACTACACGCAAAACTCCCCCGAGTTACCAGCTTGTTGTTGGCTCAGGTGAGCGTGTGAGGAGAAGTCGTCGTACTCTGTTTTAATATAACAGAAGTTCTTGTCTTTCTCTCTCTCTCTCTCTCTCTCTCTTTCTCCATTGTGTCCGAGTCGCGCAAACCGGTCCGCTCTCCCACTCCCATACCCTATCTCTCTCTCTCTCTGTGTATGTGTGTGTGTCTCTCTTGATTGCGCGCTCGTTGGTGCCTGTGCTTGGCCTGGCCAACAGAAACGAGTTTCAGTTGCAAGCCAATTTTAGTAGCGCGTGGACGTCGCAGCGCGCAAAAACCAAAAATCATTCGAAACGAACTCACTCACAGACACACACACATGCACACACACACACACACACACAGACAGAAATCAAAAACTCGAATATCGAAACGTGAACTCAAATCTCCAGCAAAACGAACACTTAACGAGAAAAATAAATAATAAAGAAAAAAAAAGGAAATAAGTAAAAAAAAAAAACGCGCGCGCTGCTGCAAAACTTCAATCAAAACCAACAAAATTGGTTACTTTGTGTACGTTTTTTGAATTCAATCTTTTTGTTCTCGTGTTTGTTTGAAATGTTTCTGTGTTAAATTGTGGTTTTCATCTAAAAAAACAAAAACAACAACAACAACTGTCAGCTATTGCTGGCCACAAATAAATCAAATCAAACACTCAACTACGCAAATCATTGCATCACTGGAATTAGCAGCCGAAACAGAAGCCAAAATGTCAGCGTAAGTTTTTAGCTACAGCGTTTTGGTTTTAGCCAGAAGCTACAAAGGTTTTGCCGCAAGTCGCAGTTAACGAGAACAAAGATCACAAACACTCACCGTACAAAGTCTCAAAGTCTCAAAGTCTCTGATGAGTGTTTATGTTGAATTTCCAGTTGAAGGGGGGAATTTGGCCTTTTGTCTTGACCAAATATATTCAATAAACGGCTTTATCTAGCCGTGGGGCCATCCCATAGTTCCGCTAGCCGTTTTAAGCCATTTGTGTCGTTTTAGTCGTTTACTTGATTTGCCTCTTTGGCCTTTTGTCTTCTATGTAAATGTTTTGTGTGGCCGGCAGCCTTCGCCCAGCACAGCGAGCTGCTCATCTACTCATCTAATCACCACCAGCAACAGCAACCAGCAACCAGCACCAGCATCAGCATCAGCACAAACACCACAGTTGGCCTGGCCAATTTGTGTTTGTTGATTTGATTCGTATGTGGCCAAGCAGCTTATTAATTGACTCTGTCAAGTGGTTAGGTGGTGGTTGCCAAAGCAAATAGGGACAAAAAGTGGGAGACGAACGGCAACATTAGCACACGCAGCGATTTTCTCAGGCCACGGGTCTTTCCCTAGGGAAAATGCGGTACGCAGAACGCGGAAAGCTGAAAAGCACGCGATGTAGCAAAACTCAATTTTGACTTGAATCCAGACGCGAGGGTTTGTGGGTGGGTAGGGAGAGCAAGAGCAAGAGGAAGAGGAAGAGGGTGAGGGAGGGAGGGAGGTAGAGAGAAGATGGGTGGCTTTGAGCCAATTTGCATTGCAAAGCCATAAAAAGCGGACAACTTGTGGCAGCCACATACATGCAAAGAAGCATATGTCAGTTGCTCGCTGCCCACTTGACATGCCACATGCGACATGCAACAGGCGACAGAGCACAACAAAAGACTCAAGCAACGAACTCGCTGCCTTTTGGGCATATGTCACAACTTGTTGCTGCTGCTGCTGCTGCTGCTGCCCACAATAATAGCCCAACTAATAACAGCAGCAGCAGCAGCAGAAGCATAAGCGCCTGCAGTTGCATATTAATGGCCACCAATATCACCCCCGCACAATACACACCTGCTGCCCGCCCCGCTGCCAATGTTGCCAGTGGCATTTTTAAGCAGGCAACAAGTGCCACCAAATTATTTATGGTTAATTCTTGAAAACGCTGGCGCATGTTTGGCATATGTAAATTACTTGAGCCACTTGGCAAGCGTCTCACGTGCTTTGAACAAGTTCTTTGCCCCACCTCGCAACCCACAACCCCCCCCCCCACTCCCCCCTCCACCACTCACCCACCCCACATCCCACAAACCTGTCAGTTGACAATCGATAGAAAGATCTAGCGAAGAAAATAATATGCAATGTAATGGCCAGCTGCAGTTGCAGTTGCAGTTATCATTTTGATAATGTTAGTGTCTGTCTGTGTGTGTGCGTGTGTGTATGTGTGTATGACGCAAGTCTCTTCTCACACTTATCGCTCTCTACCTGCTTTTGCATTACAACCATCTCAACCATCTGCCAGCTGTGGCACAGATACAGATACAGATACAGATACATAGAAGAGAAGACAACTGTCGCACAGGTCACAGCTATAAATACAATTGCCAATCTCAGCTGCAGTGAAAAAGGTCAGCGTTGTTGTTGTTGTTGTTGTTGTTGCTGCTGTTTTTGTTTGTTTTCTTGTATTTTTTTTAATTTTTTTTATTTTTTTGGGTGGCTTTTGTAATGGCGGAAGCAACTACTATAAAAATAGCAATAACAACATCTCAACTGTCATTATTATCATTTAAACAAATACTCAAATACTACAGACCCAGGGGAAGGGGAATAAGAAGGGGATATACATTTGTACATACATACATACATACATACATACCTGCATTAAACACTCAACACTCAGCAGTCAACAGTCAGCAGTCAGCTGCAGCCCCCGCTTTTTGCATAGCATAATGCCATTAATCAGCAACAGCAACAACAACAACAACAAAACAACAACAGCAAAAATCACAATAATTATTATTAAGTTAATAAATAGGAATATGCGAAAAACAAAAGCAAAAAACAAGCAGAGAAATAGTGAATAAAAGCCATCGCAGCCAGCTGGCAAGTTGTTAACTCGTTTTGCATTCAGCTCGAGACGAGTACACACATGTGTGTGTGTGTCTGTGTGTGTGTGTGGTTATCTCAAGGACTACCAGTAACTGTTGGCGCTGTTCAAAAAGTCAATTCAACTCAATTTTGCCATTTGACAGAACGGTTTCAAGTGCTCGCAAACAATAATTACAACAACTAGATCAGCAGTAATAAAAACTACTAAAAACAACTAGTTGCAGTTCCAGAGTTGGCCCAAAAAAAATAAGAAAAAAAATACTGAAATGGCTGCTGCTACTGTTGTTGTTGTTGTTGTTGTTGTTGTTGCTGTGTTGGCCAATACTCTGTTACTCTTAGCCATGACCAACAAAATTGCGAATCATTCAAATCAAATTGTTGGCCAATTGTAAAGCTACTAATTACGACAAGGCTCGCAAAGGTGGCCCTAATCCCAATGATTTGCCACCGCTTTTTGTTTGTTTTTTCTTCATTTTTTTTTGGCTGCTTGCCACATGCTGTGCAACGAGGTAGAATGTGGAAGTGGGTGGGTGGGGAGTGGCATTGGTTGAGATGACCAAACTAATTGAAACTAAAAAGCGTGAAGTGAACTCAACTGAATTAATTAACATGCAACTATTTGTGACCCACCCAAGCAGCAATTACAGCAACATTAAGTCACATACTTGATGTGTGTTTGCAGGTTGTGTCACACACACACACACATACACATACACACACACACACACACTCGATCGCACACACACACACAAACAATAAGCAATAAGCTGGAAAAGCAATTAACGTCAAATAAATGCGTCGCCCCAAAACTATAGACAACAACAACAGCAAAATTAACAACAACTGTCCCAATGGCCACTTCCGGTGCATGGGGGCTTTTCCGCCTATTAAACTCTTTTTCACTTTAAAAGCAAAACAAGAAGAAGAAGAAACAATAAACCAAAAAGTACATAAAGTGTGCTCAAGTTGTTTTCTGGCTATCATTTGTGGAGTACTCGACAATTAGCTGGAAATTAATGCAGAAATATTAATATTTATATATATATATATATATATTCAGAGATAAATACGTGAAGTATGCAAATCGAGAGATAATGCTAAATGTTAAATGCTATATATGATAAGCAGTACAATTACGAATAGACAAATGCACTTGAATACACTCAACAGCCACTCAGCTCACATTCGATTGCATTCGGTGCTAAATTGTCACACCTTGTTGGGTCTCAGACAGAGTGCGCAGCAGTTCGGCTACAAGTCATTTTTCAACAAGTTGACTCAGTTGCCGCAACACAATTGACAGTCTGTGCTAAATATATATATATAACACAGTACAACAACAACAATAACAAATGTATTTACTACACCCATTTAAATACATATTTAGGCCGTCTGATTGCTGCTGCTGTTGTTCGAAATGACAGCTTGAGTCAAAAAAAATGATTAACTAAACAAGAACAACAAAAAAAAACACAGCAACAATTGTAATTGGCGGCAGTCTGAAAAGCAAAAGTGAAAAGCCTTTTCGACAACTTATAACACATATGGCGCTTTATGCTTTACCCATCCCATCCCCCTCCCCCCATTCCTGCTTGACCCTCAACACCTCTCGGTCTATGTTTGTATGCTTTTATGGCTGTGTCGGGTTCTTAAGTGCGACTCAGTTTTCAACTCAACGTCAGCAAAGAAATAAGAAATAAGAAATAACAGTTGCGAGCTTGTCAGATCCAGAGGCTCAACGTAATATTATCGCTGTCCTCATATACATGAATATATATATATATATATATATTTATGGAGCAGCACTTTATCATTTGAGAATTGTCGAACGTTTGGCGGCTGTCGAGTCGGCAGTTTGCAATTGTCAACTTGCAATTTGCAGTTTGATTTGGGGACACCGAAAAGCACACAAATAATAAACAACCAAGTAACTCATACATATGCATGTAGAAAACGCTGGGTTGACAGTTTAAGCTCAGCTAAGATTGGAGATTCGAAATCGAATTTTGGGGGAGCTCAGGTTCAGCTGGACCGGTTTGTTGGCCAAAAACTTTCGGTCCGTTCCCCAAAAAGAAAAAAAATGAGGTCGTTGTCGAAATAAAACAAAAAGCAAAAGCAAAAGCGAAAGTTCAACGGATTGGTTCTGGTTTTCTGTCCCCTGTCCCATGTACCACCTTCCCCGACCCACGTCCCCCGACCCTCGTTCCACACTTACCAATTACCACTCACCACTCACGACTCACCTGTCGTCTGTCCTTTTTTCTGTGTTTTTTTTTTAGTTTTTTTTTAGTTTTTTTTTTTGGTGTGTGCTTAAAGACGAGCTGATCCAAGTCCCGCGCTGCTAAGAAGCATATGCACACTCAGCTGTTATCGCCTATTAAGAGTAGCAACAGCAGCAGCAATAGCAGCAGGGTAAGCCTTGCCAGGCCTATCATCAATGCCACATAAAGTGCGGTGCCATGCGGTGTGGTTCGCGTGACCAGACGAAGTCCGAGTTCAAATTGCCATCAATTGTCTTTTGCGTTGGCCAATTTTACAATACTTCAAGTGCATTGTGCATTTGGGCTCATTTGCGAATGCGACTTCCTTCCACGAGCCAAACAAATTGTTGGTGGTGGCTGACGCTTCAAATTTTTCTTTTTCATTTTCATTTCGCTTTCTTAGCCATTCTTGCAGCGGGTGTCTATAATTTTGTCGTGTGGTGTGCAACATTGCTGAACCCATTATTAGCCAGCTCGGCCGGCCAGTGGGTCTCATTCATATGTTGTGTTAAATATATATTTTTGTTAGCTGCCAACTGTTGGATTTTTGGTTCAACAATTACATTTGCAAGGGTATTTACGCATCGGCACGCTGCCAATAACTCTTTCTTGATTGTTGTTGTTGTTATTGTTGTTGTTGTTGCTTTTATTGTTTTGTGTTTTACTTTGTTTTACATCCACTTCCGTTTGACTACGTCAACATCTTTTGCATGCCATTTAATTCGCCAGCGCGCACCTTGTCTTGTCTTGGCTCCTATTAAATTGCGTTTAGTCAGCCACCGCATCGTTATCGTAATCGATGTCGCCATCATCATTATGAACCATTATCATTATCATTATCATCACCATCATCATCATCGTGGTCGTTATCATTATCGTTTAGCTGCAGTCAATGGCAAAACCGGGAGCAATGGCAAAACCAGAGCAGAGTTGAGCTGCTGCTATAGCAACAGGTGGCAGGGAGAGCAGCTACTGAGCTTCACTCAACTGACAATTCTTCCTCTTTCCAAGCAGGCGACACTTGCATTGATTAAACTCACGAACTCCGATCGATAGCCGATAGGAGAGTCAGCCAGCAATCAAACAATCAGCATGATCAAGTTTCGATACAAACGGAAGGAGCCCAGCAATGTTGTTGGTCCCATTGTGGGGACGCCACCCACTTCAGCAAGTGCAGCTGCCGCAGCTGTGGCGGGGAGTTCGCATCCGGTGCAGCACGCGCATCTGCAACAGCTAATCAGCAACAATGGAACGTTGCCGCGAAGTAGCCCCAGGAAACTGCTGATGGACACCGCCGGCGAGGGACACAAATCGGCCACTTTGACGCGACAGAGCAAGCAGCCAAGTCAGGTTTGCGCACTCGCCAAGGTGTCCAGCAGCGTAGAGCTGGCTGTCCTAGGTTACGGAAGCAACAGCATGGGCAACAACAACAGCAACATCAACATGAACATCAACATCAACAGCTGCTCAAGTGCAACAGCCATTGGCAATGGAATTGAGCGCGATCGCTGCATCAATGCGGTCATTGTAAGTCGTTGAAAACTATAATCATTTGCAATGCCTAGTTCGAGATTGATAGACATGTACTGATTTAGAGAGCTAACCATTTACTAATCCCATCCCACATCCATATCGAAAACAGGAACTGTTTCAGCAGCTGCAGACGAGCTCGGAGCCAGCTCTGTGCCCGGAGCCATTGCGTCGTGCATTGGCCAGCGGTCCACTTGCCGGCCGACGCTTTCCACTCGGCTGTTTGGGTGATGCCGCCGAATGCTTTGAGCTGCTGCTGCATCGCGTCCACTCGCACATCTCCCCCGATGATGGTGACTCGTGCGAGTCACCCGCCTGCATTGCCCATCGACGCTTCGCCATGCGCGTCATCGAGCAGAGCGTCTGCAAATGTGGCGCCAACTCCGAACAGTTGCCATTCACTCAGGTGAGTTTATCACACTCCAATCCGTTCCGTTCCGATCCGATCCGATCCGATTCCAACTTCTGTTGTCACTTTTTGTTAAGCAACACGACCATCTCAAGATTCTGTTCCTTCACTCAACTCTCAAGCCAAATATGTTTCTAGTCTTGTAGTCTCTGTTAAGTCACATGAAAATCCAACTAGTTGTATTAGAATCTAAATTAATTGAGCTCATGGCGTGGGCTTGGAACACCTGCAGCAGCAATCAGCGTTAGCAGCTGTTATGTAAATTGGCCAGAACAGGAACCGAGGGTTGCCACAGCAGAATAGAATTGAACAAAACGGAACAGACCTGATCATTTGATCATTTATAGAACAGTTATTCACTGGCCGTTTGCAAAACGGGTTTTCGCTCACTAGCGTGAACCTGAACCTGAACCTGCACCTGAACCTGTACGTGAACCTGTACGTGAACCTAAGCCTGAACGTAATTGTGATCGTGAACGTGAATATGAAAATGCAACCTGTTTTGGAACCCCCCCCTCCACAGTGGGCAGACCAAAAGCGAGATGCGATTGGGTTTGGGTGACAAATGCTGGGCGACCTTTGTTTGCAGTTGTAATATTTGGCATATGTTTCTCTATTCCCAACCAACCAACAGATGGTGCACTATGTGTCCGCCTCGGCGCTAACCTCACAGAAGAGTCTCGCTCTGCAGAACCATCAACAGTTGAGCTTTGGCCAACTATTACGCGCCGCCGGCAACATGGGCGACATACGTGACTGTCCGGTAAGTGGATCAGCTGCACGTAACAACATTGGCATGCTGTCGATGCTAACTAATCGATGTTTTCTATTCTTAATAGAATACATGCGGTGCCAAGATTGGCATTTGTCGGGCGCTACTTAATCGGCCGGATGTTGTCTCCATTGGCATTGTGTGGGACTCGGAGCGTCCAGCTGCCGATCAGGTGCACGCCGTGCTGAAGGCCGTCGGTACTAGCCTGAGACTGGCGGATGTCTTCCATCAGGTCAGCGAACAGCGCTGGGCGCAACAGGCGCAGCACGAGCTGGTTGGCATTGTCTCGTATTATGGCAAGCACTACACCACCTTCTTTTTCCACACCAAACTGAAGGTGTGGGTCTACTTCGATGATGCCAATGTCAAGGAGGTCGGCCCCAGCTGGGAGGGTGTGGTCGACAAGTGCAGTCGTGGTCGATATCAGCCACTGTTGCTCCTCTATGCCGTGCCCCAACCGCCCAGCTCCAATGGCAGTTGCAGTCAGGCACCAGCCTCTGGCAATGCCATGGATCTGCCGCTTGGTAGTGGCTCGGCGTCTGTTCGCAGAGCCGTTACGCCCAGTCCGGAGAAACCGAATTTGGGCAACACCAGACGCGCCATCACACCAACTCCAACCCCATCGCCGCTGCGGGCGCCGCTGAACGATTATCAGAATTTGAGCGTCATACAGAAGAGCATCTTTCCCAGTGCGGGGCCAGTAACCGGCTCCACTGCTGTTGTCTCTCTGCCCGCGGGCAGTGACGAGACGGACGCGTATATCAGCCGCAAGACTGTGGAGCATGTACTGAGTGCCCAATATCAGAATCTGAGCGTCATCCAGGATAAGATTGCCTCGGCGGCGGCAGCGGACAAGGAGGGTGGCTTTCTCAATCGGAAACCGATCGAGGCAATGTTAAGTGCGCAACTGGCGCGACGACAACATTTGCAGCTGCAACGCAGCCACAGTGCCGAGTCGAGTTCGGGTAATGCGAGTGGCGCCTCCAACGGCAGCTCGCCGCCCAACGATGGCCTCACCATACCCGAGCATCTCAATCAGCCGCGACGTCGCGACTCGGGCAACTGGTCCGGGGATCGTAATAGCGCCAGCTCGGCCAGCTCCACCACACTGGACAATCCCTATCTGTATATGGTGGCCAAGCGGGGCGTGGCCGCAGTGCCACAGAGTCCCACCCGGCACGCCGGACACGTTGCACATGCCGCACACACTGCACACAATGGACACAATGGACACAATGGACACAATGGCCATGGATTGCCCTACGATGCCGGCTATGATTCATTTTCATTGAGCTCGACGGACTCGTATCCGCCCAAGCATGCACTGAATCCCCAGCTGGCCAAGATACCAGAGGCAGCGGCTGGTGTTGGGACACCAACACAGAATGGTGGCCAGTCGCATGGACATGGTCTGGCGCTGTCCGGTGACTGTGAGAAACTGTGCCATGAGGCCGATCAGCTGCTGGAGAAGTCCCGTCTGGTTGAGGAGTCGCACGACTTGGAAACGGCCCTGGTCCTCTGCAATGCGGCTGCTGGGCGAGCGCGTGCCGCAATGGATGCACCCTACAGCAATCCCCACACAATGACATTCGCCCGCATGAAGCACAATACGTGCGTAATGCGAGCGCGGAGCCTGCATCGGCGCATTCTTGTCGAGAAGGGTGCCGAGAGCGAGGCGATGCCAGAGCTCAAGCATATGCGCGAGGGCAGCAACAGCAGCGTGAAGCATATGCGTCAAAATAGCAAGGATCGAACGCTGGAGAAGCTGGAGCAATCGACGCAATCGACACAGCTGCTGACAGCTGCCTCCTCGTCCGTTGCCAAGAGCATCGAGATCTATGCGACGCTCCCCAAGCGCAAGAGTCCGCTCAAACCGTTGCCCAGTGCCCACGACGACAATGCCATCGAATATGAGCACCAGCTCATTAGCAACAGCAACAGCAACAGCGGCAACAGTTCCCAACAGCAACAGCAGCAGCAGCAACAGCAGCACCAGCATCCGGTGAAGCCGGAACGTGAGAGTCGCTCACTGTTTGGGCGTCGGCTGGGTGATAAGGACAAGGATAAGGAGAAGGAGAAGCGCAGTCGCAGCGAGGATCGCAATAAGTTGACGCGCGAGTTTTCGCTGACGGAAACGCTGCTGGTCAATGCCAAGGACACGCTGAAGAAGCACAAGGAGGACAAGGATGAGAAGAAGGAGAAGGATAAGAGCGGCAAGAAGCAGCATAAAATACGACGCAAACTGTTAATGGGCGGACTCATCCGACGCAAGAACCGCTCCATGCCCGATCTCACTGAGGCCGCTGACGATGCCAGCAACGCTGCCAATGCCACAGCCAACGGACGTGTTCATGCCACAACTCCAGCGCCGCTCACCAGTTCCGTCGATGACAGCGCTGTCGGACTGAGCCTGCACGGGCATGCAAAGCACGGCCACGCCTACAACTCAATGGCCGCAATGAGCGGCTACATTTCCGAGGGTCACTTTGACTATGTCGTTGGCAATGCATCCGGTAGCGGCAGCAACTGCTCCGGCACCTCTGCTGCAGTGCTGCAGTGCAGCGCCAATCCAAATCTCGAGCGCAGCAAACTGATGCGCAAGAGTTTCCACGGCAGCGGACGCCAGCTGACCATGGTACCCAAGGTGGCGCCACCGCCCCCAATGCGCACCAGCTCCACCCTAACTCCCCAGCAGCAACAGCAACAGCAACAATTCCATCACGAAGCGAATCTCTCGAATCTATCGGCGATGAGCTCGAACACCTCGATTAGCGAGGATTCGTGCCAGACCATCATCACCACCTGTGCCCAGGTGCACTGCGAACAGAGTCCGCTCAAGGAGCTGCAGATGTTGGAGCTGCCAATGCCAATGCCGATGGTGCTGCCAGCACCATTGGAGTTGCCACCGTATCCGAGTCCGCCGCAATCAGTTTGCCACTCGCGGCAGGCGAGCGAAGACTTTCCGCCACCGCCTCCGCCCGAGATCGATCTGGAGCCGCTCAACCAGCAGCTGAACCATCTGCACGCTTTGGAGGCGGCCAGCAAGCAACAGCGTCAGCAACTGGACTCACTGGAGGGCACCACCAGCATACTGGCCCAGCTGCAGCAGCGCCAGCATTTGATCAAGCTGCGCAAGGAGCAAGCGACGCCCCTGCCCCTGCCCCAAATCTCCATGCAATGCGATAATGCTGGCAATGGCGGTGGCAGCGGTGGCTGGGTGAAGGAGCTGCAGGCAAAACAAACCGATCTCAGAGCGCTACAGCGAAAACAGGAGGTGCCCTCGCCGAGCAGCGTGCGCGATCTGGCGCATCGCTTCGAACAGTCCCAGACGAACCTGAGCGGCTCACCCATGCGCTCCTATGCCTCACAGGAGCTGCTCAGCCCCAGTTCCGGTAACAGCAACAGCTCCAACTCTGTCTCGTTGCGCACCCAAATGAACGGACTGCCCAACTGCAAACTGGATGCCGATGAGGTGGACTCAGTTGCTCCCATCCGCATGCCCATACCAGCTGCGATGATGGGAATGGGAATGGGTGTGGGTGTGGGAGTGGCTCATCATCAGATGTTGGCCAAGCCCAAGTACGAGATGTCACAGTCCCAGATCGCTGAGGAGATACGCGAGGTGGAGCTACTTAATTCGATGGTGCAACAGACTCTAAACCAGAGCAATCTCAACCAGTTGCCAAAACGCGTGAAGAAGAAGAGTGTCTCGTTTTGTGACCAAGTGATATTGGTGGCAACCGCTGGCAACGAGGAGGACGATGACTTCATACCCAATCCAATATTAGAGCGCGTCCTGCGCACTGCCCAGCATCCCAACGATAAGGTCACCGCCCAGCTCATCCAGCAGCAGCAGCAGAATGTGCTGCGATTGCAAACGGAGCCACAGCCACGACAGCAGCAGCAGCAGCAACAGCAACAACAGCAGCAGCAACAACAGCAGCAGCAGCAGCAACAACAACAACAACAGCAGCAATCATCGCCAATGCTGGGCAGACCGGACATGCAGCGATATGTGCAACGACAGCAACAGTTGCTGCAGCAACAGCAACAGCAACATCAGGAGTTGTATCGCCTGCAGCAGTTACAACAGCAACAGCAGCTGCAACAACAACGCACCAGCATGAGCGGCCTTGCCAGTCAACAGCATTTGCAACAACAACAACAACAACAACAACAGCAGCAGCAGCAGCAACATCAGCAACAACAACAACAACAACTTGATGCACAATACACCAGCATGCCAAGGCCGATACATCATGCACATCAGCAGATGCCGCAAAGCTATTCGGTGCAGTTGCAAAAGCATCAGCATCAGCAACAACTGCAACAGCAACAGCAACAACAACAACATCAACAACAACAGCAACTGAATCTTGCCTATATTCAGCAGCTACCCGAACAGCCGTTGCCCTCGCCTTATCAGCGTGTGCCCGTGCCGCATGGCTATCAGCCAGCTGCTCCAGTTGCAGGCTCTGTGCCTGCTGCAGGCACAGGATCCTACTACACAACAACAACAGCTCAACAACAACAACAGCAGCAGCAACAACAACAACAACAACAACAGAAACAGGCACAGAAGAAGGTCAGCTTTGAGCCAGGCACAAAGGGGGAGAGTGCGGAGTGTTTGCCACCACCGCCGCCGCCACCACAATCGAAGCTGACGCTGCAGAATGGCCTGCCCGATTCAGCGGGCAATAGTAGTAGCAACAGTAGTAGTAGTAATAGTAGTAGCAGTAGTCTGATTGGTGGCAACGCCGCAATCACTGCCATTACTGCCATACCCACCCGCGTCTACAACAATGCCATCGTGAAGGCCTCCGCAAAGGCTGTCGAGTGCAATCTGTGCCGCAAACGGCATGTGATTGCCCCCGCCGTCTACTGCACCAACTGCGAATACTATCTGCAGATGCTGAACCAGCGCAGATGATGCTAATGCGCCAGCAAGTCTATCTAATCGTAAAAGTAAACGTAATCGTAAGTGGAAACTCGTAATCTCAAGCAATGCTGCCACGCCGCCCAAAATCGCCCATAGGATCATAGTTAAGATGATGACTAACATAAGGATGATGTCAATTAGGAGTGTACATAGAGCTAATTATCACTGTTGCAAACTGTTGCAGGAGAGCAACTAAAGCCAGACGGACAACCGGGATGCGATCTAATTTGTTGCTTGGCGTTGCTCGTGAGGAGAGTGGCAACAGCAACAGTCCTTTTATGGTTTCACATAAGATGTCCCAACTGTGCCTTTGCCACGCCTTTGCCTTTGCCTACGCTTACGCATACACAAACACATGCACACACACACACACGCACACACTCACTCACACACTCACTCACACGCCCACGCACACTCATGTTCCCAGCACACAAACATATATGTATATTTGCCTATATCTAACACTCGTCGCGCTCACAACGAACATTAAGAACAACTACAACAACAACAGCAACGACTAACTCCATCCAGCCTGGCTTCCGCAAATCCTTCATTTTTTTAGTTTCTGTTTTTTTTTTCCATAATTTTTGTTTTTTATTATCAATTTTAGCATGTACTTACTTACTAATTTGTATTAGTTTGATTAATTTTTCATACATCGATTAGAGTTAAGAGCCCCTTTTTTTTAATAGAAGTACGAAAGTTTGAAACTCAGCCGCTGAGCTTCCGTCGCCGCCTCCGGGAAGTTGTCGAACGACTGCCGGAAAAGGTTTTTTTTTTTAATACCTATTATATGAACTACCTTAAGCATTTATTTTGATATCGACTTATCGTGTACTTAAGCATTTTTATTTCAGAATACTCTTTTTGATGCATTTTATACAATTTTTTTTAATTTAAATTAATAGCGCTTAAGATGTTTAGACATACATTCATATTTTATAACGATTTTTGAAGATTTTTTCTTTACAGAAAAGATGCGAGAAAAGATATAAGACAGATGGAAAAACATATTTTAATAAATGGAAAGAAATAAACTGAAATTGGTTTTTATTGGGTTATATCTGTGATTATGTATGCATTGGAGCAATCTTAAAGGGTGCATAAATATTCCTCAGAAGTTAATGTGTAATACACATAAGGTCAAAAACACTACAATCTTATAGATAACAAATAACAGTAAAGACCTTTTTCTGGATGTCATTAAAATGATGCATACTTTTAGGATGGCGACGATTTTTTTTTTCCTGTATAGTAAATAAAAGTAGCATACTTTCAAGCATATATATAATATAAACTTATTTTTCCGCAAAATAACTTTAGGTCAGCTAAATTCTAATAGATTTCAAAAGGATATGGACCAACTCTAACGAACTACATTCAAGAATTAAGGGGTAATCTAAGAACCCAATCATTTGTACAAACGGAATATCAGAAAATACTTCTTTTAGTATGGGTATCTAGAATCTATATATGGATTCATTAATGAAACTCATCAAATAATGTTTTTCGCTTAGTGTATTTGTTTGTTTTTGCATTTTTAATTAAAAATTGTTGACTGAAACTTTACTAAAATTAAGTTGGAGCTTGAACACATAGGAAACGAACCATTCATCGCTTCAGCTATATTTATAATCTGACATCCTTAAGCCGAGTCACATTCGAACAGTCCTTAAGATGCTAAGTTTTCCATCCCATTATCCGATTTTGTAGAATTTCTTCTGCTCTGTATAACCTGTAAAACTGTTGATTGAAATTTGTGTTTGCAAATTCTATAAATCGTTTAGAGTTAATAAAACAAAAAAAACAGATGCATTTCGATTTGTTCAATTTACATATTTTTATTTGCAAAAATAAAGATTGAAGTGTGTTTTTTTGGATGTAATTGTTTGTTGTATTCCTGAACCGATTCACAAATATTCGTAGATGGCTTTTAAGCAGATTTAAGTTTCCTTGCAAACAGGTTCAGACGTATAACATTTCCAATATTTCCCGATAATATGCTGTTGCGTATAGCGCATCAACACATTATGCATAAAAGTTATATATATGATGAATTTTATTTATTGTTTGGCAACGATTTGTACTTTAAATTTAGAAAATTATGCATTCAACGAGCGTGTCTTATTTTTTGCATCAATTGCGTAAAACATTTAGCCGGAATTGTGTAAATATTTAACGTAATTCGATAGTTTTCATTTTGCACTGAGCGCAAAGTAATCCAATTTCTACTTTGCAAACAGTTATATATATTTATATATATATATATATTTCTCTCTCTCTCTCTCTCTGTCTCTCGAATAGTTGTACGCTATTCAAAAGCAGAAACATTTCCAAGCCTAACCTTACGTTACATTATTTGATTATTATTATATTATTATTATATTCATGGTATTTCAAGCCCCGTTTGGCGCAATTCTAAACCGTTTCTCAATAAATCTCGACTAGAATTACCGAACCGATTGAATTGCGGATTGTGAATGTAAATGGAAAGTGTATCAAATAATACTCGACTTGTAATATGACTTGACTTGTGGTGAGTGTGTGAGGTGTTCTTCTTCTAAAACTCAACGGAACGGAATTGAAACAAATTCGAAAGGTGTTTACAATAATCAATGAAATCAAAGATCAAACACAAAAGGCTGTAAATAAAATCATTATAGATTCTCTTCTGGGTTGGATCAAAGCTTCTTGGCATCCTTCAAGCAACGCGATATCCTCTTCTGTGGCAGGGAGGCGGGCAGGCGGGCAGGCGGGCAGGCTGGCAGGCTGGCAGTGTGGCAGTTCGCTATTCAATGAACAAAAGTTATTATTTGAATTCAATATGCAATAATCAGTTTCATTACCTTCAAATGCGATTGGTGTTCACACTATAAATGACCGCTAATACATATAGAGATATAAAAACAAAGTCTTGGCGTGATAATGCGTGCACAATCGAAACTCTTGCGAGAGCAAAGCAAGCAGGCAAACGCATCAATCGCATGATATGCGGCTAAACAAAGATTGACAAAAATTGCTGGGACGGGGAAAAACACAGTTCACAGTTCACAATTCCCAGTCAAGTTGGCTAACAAATAAAGATAAAGACTATTTGATTGCTCCGATTTAGAACGCTTTGAAGTCGCAGAGGCAACAACAGAAAACAAATAAAGAGATTAACAAACAAAAATTAAATAAACTTTGGTTGCTTTTGGTAGGCTGGGCTTTCTTATTCAGCCGTGAGTCTGGACTCATCATGGAGACTCATCTGAAAGAACACAGCATGGAAATAGGTTAATCAATTTACCCAACAAATCTATGCAGCCCACTCGCTCTGTGTGGAGAAGAATCGCATCGCTGACCCATCCATAGAATTTCAGAAGCCTTTTGTCATTTGCTCCTGAACACCCTTTGCACTTATGTCTTATGTGATGCTCACTTTTAGGCAATTGATTGATATTTCGTTACGAGCTTTGCTTTGCACACGTTTGTTATAACGAGACAAACCTGTTGCCACATGACACATGTCACACGTAGCCATGCAACAGATTTGTCCATTTATTTCATTTGCGCTCATAACAAATATCAATTGCACCGCACTCGCAAACTCATATTTGTATTTATTAATTTCACTTTTGTCCATTTTTAAAATGTTTTTTTTTTTTGTTTTGTTAAACATTTGCACTTACTTTTATAAAAGTTAGTGACCTTTTGAAAGTCTTGTAAGGTTTTATTTTTCAGTTTTTGTTGACTTTAAGTCATTAAAAAAAAATGGTTATTTGTTTTTAAAGATAGTTTAATGTATCAATTAAAACAAATGATTGTCCCTTTTTACGTTTGTTTAACTATTTTAATAGTCATTTCTTGAGTTAAGTTTCGGTATTTGTTGTTAATAATTCGCACTAATTGTGCACATCACGTATAACATTTCTAGTAATAGTTCTA
This sequence comes from Drosophila setosimentum, assembly GCA_035043505.1. Classification (NCBI taxonomy): domain Eukaryota; kingdom Metazoa; phylum Arthropoda; class Insecta; order Diptera; family Drosophilidae; genus Drosophila; species Drosophila setosimentum. The sequence continues at coordinate 5,193,262 of JAWNMY010000090.1, read as the reverse complement.
ATCATTATTATTATTGGTATTATTATTGATTTGAATTATAACACGAGGATTTCATATTGGTTGATTGGGCTTGTTCAAGAAGGCAGCGATTTCCATGTCAAAAGTCAGCGATACGATTTCTATATCGGAGGCAAGAACTCACCTAAAATCAGCAATTTAAAATGCATGATAGTTTCTTGACCATGAAACTAAGCTGTAAGCAATGCATTCATTTAATCGTATATAGTTCAAATAGGAACAGAAACAGAAACAGAAACAGAAACAGAACAGAAACCAAAGAAAGCTGCGATCTCAAAGCGAGAAATTTGCCAATTTTCGATAGTGTTGGATTTTCAACACATTTATGGGAATGTTATCTCAACCCGATAAGGGGGGGATGTGTTTGTGTTATGTGTTTGCCCAGATCAAATAGATATATATGACAAAAAGTTTAGACGCTATATTCTGTGATTGCGATGTCAGCGTTGCTCAGTGCCTGCCTCTGCAAGAGTCCATGCAGTGGCATCTTCTTCGGATTCCAGTAGTGCTTCGAGCGGTACTTTTCTCTCAGTGTATGCTTCCAGTCCACGTCGACATCGAACTTCAACTTCTTCTCCTCCTCCTGACAGCCCAGACCAGCGACACGGCCTAAACTAAAACCTTAACTCAGTCCTAAGTTCGTCTAACCCCCACGTCTCTTTATCTCTCTTTGGATGGATAATAATGGCAGATAGTTCTATATAAACTAAAATGCATTTGCATATATTTATATATGTGTATGTGCCAGCAATGGATGAGGTTTGATGGGTAGCTTTTTGTTTTTGGTTACGATGACATTTTGTGGTTTTTAGTTGTGGTTATTTGATATTTTGTTATGACATTTGATATTTAACGGCATTTGCTGCCTCTCGATTCTGATCGGACATAATGCTATGTACACAATTATATTTCAGTTATCAAGTGAGATTGTTATGCTTGCCTCGCCGAGGGAATGTTGGCGCCGAGTGTTGCCCGCCCAACGGTTGCGATTTGTAGTGGCTAAGGACAAGGGTTGAGGCTGGGACTCGAGACCCGGATTTGTTAGGGGTATACACACCATTAGGTATGCAACAACTTGTGTTACGTTATGTGATCTCTCATTCACTCTCGATTACATTTGCGTTCTCCTTCAATTTCATGCAAGGTTGGTCTTTGGTTGGTCTTTGCGCCTGGCTGGGTAAGGCTGTCTCGTTCGGTCGCTTGCCGCGCTGCGAGCACACACTTGGCGAGCGAGATGGACAAATGTGTACGTGAATGCGGTGGCACGGAGAGAACGCGCTCCTGCTCTCTTTGCTATTTGTTTTTGTCTCACTCGCATCCATGTGCTGGCACTCGTGCACACGCGATAAAAGTATGCGGACGCTTCCTCTCGCACATTGTGTGGATAGTGGCCAACAAACGGATGCACCCGAAACTGTTTAGGTTTAACTCTGTTCCATTTGTCCAACTCGCCCGACAAGCGCTCTTCGCAAGCGCAAGCGTGCTACCAGATACCGCAACTATACGATATCCCCCTCGATACCCATTTTCCCTACTGGCCAGACCCATCAACAGGCGCAAAGTGTGATTGATCCGAGTCCGCGGCAAGAGCCACATGCCCCGCCAGCGCCTGTCTCGAGAGGAGTCTCGCTTCGAGGCGCCACAAAATGTCGCACTGCTGAACACAGGCACATGCGGAAACACCCGCACCCTCGGGAGACCTTGTGATATGCATTTAAGAGGTTTGCTTTAGCGCCTCGCTTCGTTTATCGGTGGATGGGTGTTACGGTGACACAGGTGATAAATGTGGTATGATGCTGGGCACCCACTAAATACATACATAAATATTGCCATTGCTACTCCGATTTTCACTGCGTAGGCGGACTAACTATTTGCTAGGTACAGTTGCACAGACTCACAAAAAGAAAAAACAAAAATTACAACACTCTGTTGGATGAAACTGAAACTTCTTTGGAAATATATATATATATATATATATATATATGGAAAACTATGCACTTTGATTGTTAGAAAAAAATATATATATATATATTTATGTAGAGGAACTGATGCCGTGTCGCTGGCTGGAGAGTTTGCACTCGACTGTGCCCGACGCTCAGTCAAATGCAGTGAAGTCGACTCGGTTTAGTCGGTCAACTCGGCTCAGACGGTTATTCGGGGCTGCGCTCGGTCGTTCATTGTTGCGTCGCTCAGGTAGCTGTTGCATCCCTTGTGGAAGGGTCTATTTTTAGACACAGCTAGCAGCAGCTGCATATCATGTTCTTCTGGATACTTCCATCCATTGTATGACGCATTTGCCACATTTACCTGACTGCCTGCCTGCCTGCTACTGCCACTGACTCTTCTTCTTCAATCGCTGTTGCGGGGTCACTTTTCCTGTGCTGTTGGCAATGCCGTTGCTGCTCACTGCATAATTTTTTCGAGTTGCCTTCACTTTTTCACATTGATTTTGATTTATTTTGTTTTTAAATAATTATGTTTTCTATAGATTTCGTAGGCATTTAAAAAAACGTTAGCCGATTGATTGCCGAATCGATTCGAGTCACTCGTTTAAAATTCTATATCTAAATTGGCGTTCGGTTTCGGAAACTCTCCGTTCAAAGAGAGCCATCAGCGAACGGATATGGCGACTGTGCAGTGGCGTTGCCATCGATGGGGGCCGCCCTTCGAATTGGCGCATTGGGCAACGCCGCTGGTAATCACATGACAGTTTTTGGTTTCCGTTTCAGTTTATCTCTCCACAGTATCAATTGGCAGCTGAAAACATTTTAAAGAAATGCGAGACACATTTGCATTGCTTGTAATTGAAATGGTTGCCTTTATTGGTTGTGTGGAAGGGCCAGGGGGGTTGCCGGGTAGCCTGATCGTGTGTTGTGCGCAGTAAACAGACCCATGGCAAAGCAGTGCTGCCATTGCACTGCTTGGCTCACGGCATGCCTTTGCAGCTGGGTGGCAACGCCGAACTTCTGCAGCCCTGTCGAAGATTGCCAACAATTGCGGCGGTTTCTTCAAACCAAATCGAATGAATAACGAATCGAATTGAACATAAAAGAAACAAAAAACATTTATAACAAATATAAAAAATTGCACACTTACAATATAAAAACAATGATAAATATACTAATATTCAATGGTAAATGCGATGAACACTGAATCAGCTTCATATATATATATATATGTAGATGTAACTTAGGAATCCAAATAATTATCGGAGGCATTTTTGCGATAAGTGTCTTCTTTGGCCAAGACGGGACCCACGATGCGCTTTATGTTCTCCTCGTAAATGAGATGTTTCTCCCTTTCGTATTTGCCAGCCGCTGTCTCAGCATCCTTGGCGAGCAGTGACAGATTAACGTACTCGTAGTTGCGGGCCAGGCACAGAAAGATCACCAGATTGACCAGCATTATGGTCGCAAAGAGCGCAAATTCTGCCGACTGCGAGCGGACAAACTTCACTTCGGCAATGACCACCACAAGCATGTTGCCGATGGCCACCGACAGCAGCCAGCAGGCCTGCAGCACCGATTTCATGCTCTCCGGCGCCTCGGTGAATGAGAATTCCAATCCCGTTACGGAGAACATTATCTCTGCAGCAGTCATCACAACTATCTGCGGCAGTTGCCACAACATCGACACTGATGTCGGCGGCACAACTTCCACCATATTGTATAGCTACACAGAGAGAGAGAGAGAGAGAAGAGAGAGAGAGAGAGAGAGAGAGAGAGAGAGAGAGAGAGATAGACAGGGATAAGAGTTTAGTTGATGCCTCATATAAAACCTTGAGAAATAAGCAAAACATATAAACAAAAGCAGGAAAGTTGCAATCGGGTATAACCGACTGCGAGATACTCTGATACCAATAAGTTATAAGCATCTAATCACAAAAGCCGGGTCGTTGTAGCCAAGAAATACAGATATGGGAGATATATGGCTTTATCGACTTGGAATTATCGATTCTTATCGATTTCCCTGCCTGATGCGGACATCTCGACGCTTCTCGACTGGAGAGCATTCTTAGTGGAATCAGGCGTATATATTCTCAATTGTAGATGGTGGTTTTTTACTAGTGCACTTGTGTATGGGACTCACGTAACCATCGCTGGCATTTCCCTGCACCAGCAGGCTGTAGAGACCGCCGTTCTTGGTCTCAAAGCTGGCCGCTCGCTTCCCGTTAATGTCCAACTCGGCGGAGCCAAGCGGCAACTCGTGCAGTGCCGAGAGATTGCTAGTATCCAGTTGAATGGCGCTGGTAGTGGAGCGTTCGAGGAGTGTTCTGAGCATAATGGGACCCTCGTCGTCTGGAATATTGATGAGGGTGCGCAGCAGCGGTGCTCGATTGATCTGCTGCCCATTGATCAACCCATCGGGGAACTCATGCAGCGCATTCTGGGCCACAAAATAGCTGACAGAGCTGCCCGGCTCCAATCGAATTTGACCCTCGATGTTGGGGCATTGACTGCTCGGCGACTGCTGCTGCGGCTGTGCCTTGAAAGCGTACTCAGTGCGCTGTGGCACAATCATGGCCAGGTTGGACCACATGCCCAGGGGTTCGATGCTCGAGTGAAGATCGCTGCAGCTGAAGTCATAGCGACAGGGCATACCATTGTAGAGACGCAGATGGGCCATGTGTGGCGAGGATGGGGCAGCTGACGGCTCCGCTCGCTCCAATCGCAGCTCAACGGCCGCCGACAAAATGAAGCCAATAGCGGCGAGCAGCAGTCCAATGGAGAGCTTCTGCAGCGGTCGCTTAATGCCCCAGCGGGCAAGACTCGGATAGATCTTGTAGTCGAAAAGTGGTATAAAGATGAGTATGAGCAGTGGATTGATCACCTGCATCTGGTCGGGCTTGATGCGGAGGCTGAACAGTTTGCCGTCCATGTGCGTTGCCTGGAAGGTCCAGCGGGAACCCTGCTGATCGGAGAGCGCCCAGAAGAGCGGGAATGGCATATAGAGTAGCAGGATTTTCGTGAGGCACTTGGTCTCATGGACTATTTGCTTGCCCACCACTGGCTCCGCATAGTCGAGGAAGTGCTCCTGCGGTTCGTTCATCCGATTCTCACACCAGCCCTTGATCGCACTCGTGATGCACTGCGACACGCCAAAGATCATGTGACCGGAGGGCGGATGGCGATTGTAGCGACTCCGACCGGCGACAAAGATGACCATCGATACGATCATCAGCAGGGCGGGCACACCGAAGGCAAGCGAATAGCAGTCATCGTCACCAAAACAATGGACATCCGCACGCAAGATTGGCGTCACCGTCGTCGAGATCGTTGACCCCGCATTGATGGCAAAGTAGAACAGCGAAAAGAACTTGACCAAGTCCAAGGCCTGTGCCGGCATCTTAAACTGATCGCCGCCAAACGCTGAAACGCACGGCTTAATGCCGCCCGTCCCGAGTGCAATCAGGACCAGGCCCACAACGGTCACCCCCCTTGGGGAGCGTATCACACTCATCAATCATAAATTATCAATCATAAATCATCAATCATCCAATCCAAACCACTTACTTAACGGGCATTCCCGGAATTGGAATGGCGCCGATGGCAACGAGCATGGCACCCAAACAGTAGACAATGGACAGATAGAGTATCGTCTTGTACTTGCCCAGGCATCCATCGGCAATGAGTGCGCCGACCAGCGGGAATATGTACACCAGCATCGTGAATATGTGGAAGAGCACCGTTGCTCTCTCCTCGTTGTAGCCCAGCTTGTGCGTTAGATAAAGCCCCAGTATCGCTGGCAGATTGCAATTGATCCGGGATCAGGATTAGAGATTACAGACAGATTACGGACAGATTATGGACTATAGACTACGGAGTACTTACCACGCATCCCATAGTAGTTGAAACGCTCGCAGAACTCATTGCTGATGATGAAGGCCACCGCTTTGGGGTACTCGGGTCCCTATGTAGATGAAGAAGTCAAAGATGCAGTAGTTGCGATTAGAACCCTTAACTCAATCTCAATGCATAATAGCTACACTCAGAAAAACAATCGACCTGCATTTTAGAAATTCGCCATACTTTTGAGGTGAAAGGTCAAATTCACTTTATTATTTAGAAAACAAAAAAAAACCAGGTTTTTACTTTACTTCATTTTAAAAAATTTACAACAACAAAAATTGCCGAATCTTCATAACGTTTTTTTTTGTTTTTATTTTGGTTTACCGATTTATCCAAGTGTATACAACATGACTTATAATTATTGCAACTATTTGTACTAATCAAATGTGACTGAAAATAGCCGCATCATTAACTGACTAGCACATGCCTCGTACCTCATAAATATGTACATACCTGCCACATATGATTGTATCTTTATAATGCAAATTAGGCTGACTTTTATGTTTATATGGCAGTCCTCTCTCAAGCGTTTTCGACTCATTAACAAAGTATTTAGCCGTATTATTGTCTTACGAAATTACCAAAAAATCAAAAAGGAAGTAATTAAGACTATTAAGTGCGCATTCTCTCTCTCTCTCTCTCTCTCTCTCCCTCTCTTTATTAAGTAATAAACAAAAAAAGAAGTATTTGAAAATGACATAAGATAAAATCAAACAATGATTTATGTTTTACTCTCTCTTTCTGTGCATCGCTTTGTCATTCGCTCGTTTAACTAATTTCATATTTCTAGTTATGCCTAATTAGACGTGTGCTTTCTAGCATACATATATACATCATCATATATACATACATACAGCATCAGCCGAAATGGAGGAGAGTACCTGCCAGTCGTCGATTAGTAATTTGTGCATTCTCATAATACTTGTTACTACGCCTGACCTACTGGTGTCATTCGATGTATACATACATAACTATGCATACATACACACATATATACATACTTACATACAAATAAACATATAATGTGTATATGGCTTGTCGATTTCATTTTCGATGTTTTCGCTTTCAGTTTGTGTTTCTGTTTTCGATTTGTTTTGGTTTGTTTTGGTTTGGTTTGGTTTGGCTGTGTCTTAGACGGCGACGGCGACTGCGACTGCGACTGCGACTACAACTGCAAAATAGCAGCCAAGGTAAACGTAAGCGATAAACAAGTTTCGAGCCAGCAGCTGCTGGCCAAACGATAATCAAATTGCAAATTCTGCACGCACAATGAGTAAAGCCAAAGTCAAGTCCACCACACCCATTCATAATTGTATTGGGCGATAATTATTGGTAATGACTGTGCGATGCATTTTCATTCCACCTGATGATTTAACTGTGGGACTGCACATCCAACGATTGCTGCAATTGTTGCTGGTGTTGACTGCGATTTGGCTAGACTGTTGAAAAGCAATAATCGCCAGACAAAAGCAAACAATATATACATATGTAAGTACGTGAATGGGTACATATAATATATCTGCCTGGTAGGTATCTGGAACTACATATGTATCAACTACTACGCAGCAAACAATGATAAAGTTCAATTTCGGTATTCCACTGAGCAAGTGCTTCATTCAACCTATTCGTTATTATTATATTTTATATATATATATATATATATTCCACTTTTAATATACATATTTATATTATTTTTTTTTCACTTACTTAGACAATACTTATTTTAAATTCAAGTAGAAATCTTACTACGACTAAGCTGTAAAATGAAGTAAAAGAGACATAATTTATTCCCTTTGTGTTCTGTTTACTGTGTACTCCATCTATATATGCATACATACATACACATGTGAATATGTATATGTACAACCTTAATGTTGGTGCATATATAGAGATACGGAGTGTACGAGTCCGGTTAGCTAAGATACCTCGCGTTGCGTAGGTTCTTCAACTTGTCGTTAAGTCTGTAGAAGTCGCCGGGTAGCAGTTATGTCGTAAAGTAGGTCATCAGTGTGGTGGAGAGAAGGGATGGGATGGAACTATTGTTTTGATTCTAGATTGTAGATTCTCGATTTCATTTTTACTGATTAATTCAATCAATTGGCGGGCAATAAAAGGACTGCCACAACTGACTGACTGACGCACATCAAGTTCAGCATTTGCATGACCAGAACTAGGTCATGGCAGACATCGTCGCATCCTATCAAGCATGTATTCCTGATCTATACCAATAGCTGAGCCAATTAAGATCTACAACATCACTAAATAGATGATAGAGTAGTGCGCAGTCGTGGTGGATTGGAATAACTGTCAAGTTGTGGCATGTTTTAAATCTGCAACTGCAACAGGTAAAACATTCTTACTCTTGTGCAAAGACATCGCTGGACCCAAGTGCAACTGCAACACACAATCATCACGCGTACACAGACACAGACACACACACACACACACACACACACACACACATACACATAGATAAATACATATGTACAAATCGAGAGCCAAAAGTAGTTAGTGGTTTTGTCCATTCGATCTTTGCCAATCGATCTCTGTCCGTTATCTTGCTTGTATATGCATATATGTATGTATGTGCTTGTATGTAATTAGGTTTGAGAAACGCTGCACGTGTATGGCTTAATGTCTGTGTGCACTATACATACACACATACACATGTGCATACATACTTTCTCAATATGACAACTGAATGTGACAATAAGCAGCAGACACAGACGCAGACGCAGACGCCGATGCTGATTTCTTTTCATTTCAAGTTTAGGGCTCAGCGACTATAAATGGACACACACACACACACATGTACATTTGTATATGTGTACATACACATGCATACATGTATATGTATGTATGCAAGTATGGTGCGATTGCCATAATTGGCCGTCAAATCGTTAAACATAACGGTACATTAAAGTCACCTTTTTCTCTTGCATTTCATTTTTATTTGGTGGCTCCTTTGATTACCGCTGGTGCTTGGCAGCCAAGTCGAGCGACTGATTTCAACAATCAAATTAAATGCACATAATAACAAACATGAACATGATGAAGAAAACACCAAAAAATACTTGCAAGAAGCATACAAATCGAGCAAAAGGCTCAAGTTCAGTCAACACAGATTGGAATTTAAGCAACCGCCGAAAAATGCACGCGCATTTATTAAAGCGTGACAGACAGGTAAAGTGTATGCGTGTGTGTGTGAGTGGGAGGGGGTCACGTTTACGGCATAAAACGAAAAGAACGAAAACGATAATGGCAAAAAATGCGAAAAAATCACAAATATTTTGCTTTTCTTGTGCAATTTAAAAAAGAACAAAAAATTGCAACAAGAATAAGCGTCAAATAGAAATTGAAAATAAAACGGGTTGCGAAAGGGGAGAAGTGGGGAAGCAATGCCAGCAGCGACGCTGCGCAGCTTATCTGAGATTATGATTTACTCTGTTTGCCCATTCCTAGTCTCAATCTCACTTGCACGCTCTCTCTCTCTCTATCTCCCTCTCTTGACTGCACGACTATGACTATGCGTCTGATTTACAATTTTAACGGTCAAGTTCAATGCCGATAAAAGTGACGCTTGCATTTTTTGTGTTTGCGTTCCTGTTGCTCTTTTCCCCCCTCTCAGTTTATCGTATGAGAGTGTATGCTGGATTTGTACAGTTATTTAAGACGATTCATGTGCATAAGTAAATATAAAAGAAGAAAAAAATAACAAACTTATATGTATTATATATGTATGTATATATTTTTGTATGTATTCTGGTCTGTCTTACCACTATGAAGTCCCAAGAGTCTCGGCGCCAATCCATTATCTCGGAGGATTCGCTATGCGTCTCCGACTCATTGGTATCGAATTCGGATTCATAGTAACGATTGCGAGCAGTCGCAATTCCATCGTCAAATCCCAGGCCCAACGGATGCAGCTGAACGCCACCACCCTGCCGCCACTGCACCACTGTCAAACGGAAAAGGAGGACTCAATGGGGGTTGGCAGATGGATGGATTATGACTTACGCTTAGAGCTATTGGAAGATTCGCTTGAAGATTTGCTCAATTTCAGAAACATTGCAAGTGTGTTTGGAATTTATGAAAACAAGCCCAGATCTTGACAACAGGCTCTTGGCTACCCACATTCATTAATATATGGGTAACTGTGGGTGGAAGGGGATAAGCCACCCGGTGCTTTATTATTAGGAAGAATAGATTACCGTCAAGCTAATCTAACCACAAGTACTTCACTTACACATCGAACTCAATCTAATCGGACGAACCCCGTCAGCTGACCAAAAAGGTTCCGCAATCAGACCTTCCACTTAGCCGACCATAAAAGCAAACAGCTATCGTCATCATAGAGCTCATTATTCATTATCCGACTTGCGGAAATAGAAAAGAAAAATAGAAAATTCAAATGTATTCCAGTTACCCTGAATCATCTTTGCTCCAGCTTTCTCTGATTGTGCAATAACAACAAAGACGTTTATTTGTTGATCGCCCAGTCATGATTGCAGTTTCTATGCATGCAGTAATTCCTTCTATTATTTACCACATTTCAATTAACTGTCCTCAACAGTCATTGTCAGCTAATGTCTGAAGTGAGTTTCGTTGTATTTAGAGTGTCCACTCCACTGATAATGCGTTCTTTTGCTGTAATCCATGCAATCCAAAGACTGAAGATATCGTTATCAACATACTCCATACTATATCCGTTGAACTCTCGTAACGAGTATTTCTAAAGATATGAGGACATGCGCTGGATTATAATCGATCCGATGATGTGTTACTTAACCCATATGCCATATATGCCAACAAACCGTTTCCAATTCTTGCAAAAACACGCTCAAACTCTAACTCCATAACACCTGGAGAAGATGAAGATGACTGCAATGTAATCTTTGCATTGTTTTTGGCACCACAAAGTGACAATCGCTAAAACAAAAGCACCTATAACAGCAAAATGTAATAAAAGAGTCATTATAATGCAATAGTCATATATATATAGCAAATGATATATATATATGCCGCGGATGTGGTAATCTTTGTGCTCATAATTGTGCTGGTAATCGTAAATACATATGTACTATATCACATCGGGCATCGGCTATCAGTATTTAGTTATCAGCTATCGGTTATTTCTGGAACGTTTACGGCCCACTAGATTGGATCATTGACTTTCCCCAGAACTTGGGTCTACTTATGAACGGGTTGAGATCTTCGCAAGCATGCTTATAAACATATATATATATTTGATATATATTAAATGGTATGCATGTTATGCATTGCAGCTGGCAAATTATCTAACTGACTCAGATAAGAAATGAATTGACACAAAATATTTAATTAATGACGCAGCTGACACGACATGGTCTGGCTGCTGTTTTCCAGATTGTATAGATAACATGCTTCAGCAGGCCCTGTTTATTGCTGCACCCTGGACTACACTATTAACTATAGCCAATTGACCAGTCAATAATACAGATGCCGATATATATACATATACATACATATATACATATATATATATATATATATATATATATATATATATGTGCCAGGCCATATATTATTACATAAATTGCGAAGGACGCGTGCTCGTAAATACTTCAACTCCGATAAGCTGATAAGCTTTATCATGCATTGCAATCATTCATTCCAAAAAAAAAAGAAGGGTATCATATAGTTGTGTTTAAATGTGTAGTAAACTCGTCACGATTAATCGATACTCGATCACATGCGTAATCGTTAGTTTGAGTCAGAGAGAGCTTTTTATTACCGTTACCCACGGCTCCCAGCCTCGTAGCCTGCATCACGCGACGAAAAGAGACAGACACATTTCCATTTACATATTCTCTCTAATCCCTTTTGTTCAATCATTTGCGAACAATCACATCTCAAACCCGAAGCCGATGCAAACTTGATCTACTAAATCCGAAGAGGATTTATCGATCATGTTCGTCGCGGTTCTCTGATCCTTACACAGAGAAAACATTTTTCTAGTAATCATCCATTTTAATTGATGTGAAAGCTGCTTACAGGGTAACTGCCAGTCGAACTAATCTGCACTCCCTCGCACAGTATTGGACATCAAGTAGCTGGTGCGCCTGATCGCTCGACCCGCGGATTAGAGTCTGAGCTAGGCTGCTGCGACGCGTTCACACGGCACGCGCGCAGTCGCAGTCGCGGAGAGCCAATAACATAGCCAATAGGCAATAACAGTTAATAGGCGTCGTCATCCCCATCGTGACTGCCGTTGTTGTTGTCGTTGTCGTTGTCGTTGTCGTTGTCGTCGTCGTTGTCGTTGTCGTTGTTCGGCTCACTGCTGACGGCGGCTTCTTAGTTGACTTACACGCATCGAACATCAGTCAGTTGATTGTCGTTGGCAGAATTGGACGCGCATCGGTTTAACGTTCATCCATTCCGATTGTGTGCAACTGCAACACAATCCCCTAACCCTTTTGTCTCTGTGTGTGTGTGTGTGCGCGCTTTTTATATGTTGTTAAATGTTTTAATGTGAGTTTCTTGACTAAATTGAATATTGTAAATACTAATGTTCACATTAAGTCAACTCAAGTCAAGTCAGCTGCCATTTTGTGTATTATTTGCGTTTTTCAAAATGTTAATTTTATTATTGTTTTTCGTTTTTTTTTTTCGAGTGCTTTGCACTTGGCTTGGCGTGGCTTGACGTGCTAATTACAACAATAAAATAAATTATTCGATCTCGGTGGATTTGACATTTTTGTAAACAATTTTAAATGAACTCGAACTCAAAATATTTTATCGTTTTTGTTTGTTTTTTTTTTTGTTAATATTTTTTATTCCTCTTCTTATAATTGAATTTTTATTTTTAAAGTGCTGATTCCAATTGACTGGAAATTAATATATTACGATAGTGTTCTGATTTCTCTTTCTTCTCTTCGATTTCAAGTGTCGCATAACGGATGTGAAGTGATTACAACCCATTAGCCAACAAAAATGACGGACAATGAAAACGGTACTTATTAACATTAAACCATATATAAATATGTATAAGATAACAGCCACATATGAGCATCATCACATAAGCCATAAGCAAAAAGGGTTTCCAAACAAAATAAAAAAAAAGAAAACGAATTTAATTGTTGAGCACTCAAATTAGCATAATTTCCCCCAAAAGGGAATATTCCAAAGCGATAAATTGATGCTGAGCAACACTCAACACTACAATTTACTGTTATCTTAGTATTATACAATTGTCAAACATACATATCATATACGTAAATAACTCAAAGGGCGAGATATCATCATTTTGACGTTTGAACAATTTGATTTGTTGACAGCCAAATACATTTTGTCCTAAAGTCAATAAATTAAGATTAGAGATACATTGTTTTGTAATCATCACGAACTTATAATTGGCGAGTAGTATTAGTACACTACTTTGATATATATATATATATATATATATTCGAAGAAATCGTTAAGCGTGTACTAGCGCACTAAATCTTTATTCAAGCTAATCTTATCAGGGCGATAAGGGTGCTCAAGTGTTTTGGTTGTCGCTGGCCTAATTCAGGCCTGGTTCGAATGGCATTGCCAAACTTGGTTAACACGCACATCGCGTATTCACATGTCAACTATTGCCACCTGTGAAGCATTTGAAAATGAGCCAATGTCGAACTAAACCCATTTGCATATATGTATTATTTATTTATATTTTTTGTGCTCCACAAAAAAGTCCACAATTTGTAAAATAATAAACAAAGCTTGTACAAATAATATAAATATACACTAAAAAGGTAATATGCAAAAAAAAAAAATAATTAAATCTAGGAGAGAAAAATTAAAATGTAAATTAAAAAAAAAAACGTCTAATCCGACCAACCTGATTGTTAAACGTTGTTTGTTTAGTAATAAGAAAAGTAAAACCTTTAAATCACATACATGTAGCAATTTTAATTTGCTGCATGACTAATTGCAATCCAGACTGAATCACTGCCGAGAGCTAACAGATGAGTGATGAGAGCTGAGTGTTGGGAGCTGAGAGCTGAGTGGTGGGAGCTGAGAGCTGCATTCATTCAGCTGCTGCTATTGCATGTTGTGGAAGCTGCCTGCTGCCCATAGTTGCCATAGCTACTACCTGTTAGTATTCATGGCTTTGTGACCGGCCGGGGGGCGATGAGTCTCTGATAATTGAATTTTGAGAACTTTGCCAATATGTTGCCAAGCAACCGACAAAAATCACGTTGCATAGTGTACAACCACTAATTGCACAGCAAGAGCAGCAGCAGCAGCAACAGCAGCAGCAGCAGCAGCAGCAACAGCAGCAGCAGCAGCAGCAACAACAACAGCAGCAACACTCTTTGCCAATAACTTTTTTGGACCCCTTTAATTAACGGCAAACAGTCAATCACAGTGGCATGTACATGAGTATCTGATAGATACCAGTGCGTGTATCTATAACAAACAAAAACTTTAAAATGGTGTCAAATTCATTCAACCTTATGGCCAATTTGATGTTGCTCTTGCCATTGCCATTGCTGTTGCTGTTGCTGTTGGGTGAAATGAAATAAGGGAGCCGTTCTTGTTGCTATAACCCATAAATATTGCCGAAAAATGTGTCAAAAGCGCAAAAGCACAAAAAGCGGCGGCTTAATCGCTATTAAAGCAGTTAATGGTGTTCAACAACGGCCAACTGGCATTTATATAGTCAATAGATCGAAGATAAACACCACCACACCCTTCATACTGATTAGCCATCAAGTTTGCAATGGGTATTCCCATTTGAGTCAATCGATTTACGACCCAGACTCGATCGAGTCCCTAATCGCATTGTATAACTGATATCAATCCCTATAAAGCAATATAAAATAATCGCCCGTATTACACATAAATTATGGAAAATGTTCTTGATTTTAGAAATAATACTTTCTAAAATTATCAAACAAGTATTGATTTTTCAACTTAAATTATCTGGATTTATAATTTATCATTTTTCTGTATAAGTGAAATCTTAAAATACTAATATTTTTTAATATATATAAGCAACAAAAATGCTCAATTTACATTTGCTTTAACACATATGAAAAAACACCTCGAAATTTAAATATCGTTTTTCTAAATTTTAAAAATCTGTGCATTGAAATTAAGAATAGAAATACACTGGATTTATGAAAAATACTTTCTGAATAATAAGCCATCTTGGCACACAAAGTATTACGACCTTCTAAAATTCAGGGAGATTTTTTTTCTTAGTGTATATTTAAATATACTTCAAACCAGTTGACTATTTCTCACTGCAGCCATAATCTGAAGAAATGAAAATATTGTTGTTATACCCTGAAACCATTAAAATAGTTTAAAAGGCTATAATTAAGTTGTGCAGAAGTATGCAACAGGCATAAAGACATATATTTATATATATATATATATATAAGTATACATATATTCTTGATCAGGTGTCGAGCTAGTCATGTCTGTCAGTCTGTCTGAGACAACAAGAGCTAGAGTTATGTGAGCAGCAACAGTCCATTGAAAGAACGAATCGAAACTTTCATATATATTTATCGATGTCTTTCAGTCACTCGTCTAACAAGTTTGAGCGCCCTAGTTGAGAGAGCTCGACTAGAAGATACCCTGACTCTGCTGATCGCAGTTTGTTCAATATGAAAATAGATGTTACTTAAAAGCATATTTCTTAATGAAATTTTTACAGTTGATCAATAATATTTATATGTATATTGTGTACAAACTGTTATGCTATATTACCGATTTGAATCGATTTCAACTTGATCGGCGTGTGGTATACGAAAATATATATATTCCTAATTTAAAGTATCTAGCTGATATAGTCTCTGAGATCCTGCCGCTTATGCAGTAAGATTGACAGAGATTGCTAAATCGATTCGACTGCTTATGTTCATCAAGAATCTATATGTATATACGTTATGGGATCGGACATGATTCCTTTTGTCTGCTACACAAGGTAGCACAACTTCATTTTACCCATTTGAAATGGTTTCAGGGTATTCGACTAAAATTGAAGTATGTTTGAATTATATGCTAGAGCTAAACTGGCATTGACACACATCAGTTTAGGGCACTCAATCAATGAATGAACGAACGAATGAATGAATATGAATGAGTGGCGTTCATTGTGAATCGCATAGGGCCATAAAAATAGTCGCTATTCGATGTCCATGTTGATAGGCATTCGACATTCAACATTTGCGCATGTTCCTATTTCTGTTTTTAATTTCATTTAAATTTGTTGGCCAAATTAGCTTGATAGCTGCAATTTGCCGTTACCTGCGAGCGACTTCAAAAGGCTGCCGCAATGCGATACCTGACTGCTACCAACAAATGTGATAAGGCTGCCTGAGAATACCACAAGTGGGGCAAGAAGAAAGGTCTCCCAATAATTTAGAAATAGGGAATTGAATGCATTCCGCCAAACTGATTGCTCCTGAGTTTAGACTCGACTCACTTTATGGCTGCGATATGCGTTACGGCATGCCAGTTTTATTGGCCACAATTTTGTAAACGTCTTTTATGCAACGGCAAGTTATAATCAGTACTTGGAATTGACTCCGCTTCCTGCACTTGAAAACTAAAAACCAACTGAATTGTTTCGAAATTCACCAAGGGTTACTCACCTTCTTAATCAGAAAGTCAATTTGTAAATTATTCTTTTATTCAATTAGTCTTACTTATATATTATTATTAAACATTCGCATTTTAAGATTTCACATAGACAATTAATATAAACTGGAAAACAACAAAAAAAAACATATTATTTTTGGGGAATTCTTTGGCGAGTAGAATGACTTATATCAGCTAAACTTTTTGGGATTTGGGTTGACTTATCGCAAGCCAATTTCCAATTTTCAAAAAAATGTTTTCCTACATTTTCTAAAAGTGTATGTATTAAAAGCTAACTGCTATGCAACTCGACTGTAATTTGCAGGGCTGCATTTGCATAGGCAGACATGATGATGCCCATTTGTGTGTATTGTTTGTCATTATGGATGCATTGCAGACATGTCCATTTATATCTAGATATCTTATCTAGCTATGGTACACATCAGCACAACAGCACTTTTATGGAGCACCGATTAGCCAAACTTGGAGCATGTGTAATGCTTCAAGATTTATGAAACGCATTCTAATTCAGTAGCGATCTGTTTAGCGATATGATGAAATGAGGGATCACGATCAGTACAGAAATCATCTTGGCAATGGCAATGACAACGCCGCACGAATGCGTGCCGCTTCTAGGTGCTAATACTCAACTACATTATCCAATGCCAACGGATGCCAACTAATCTCGCATAATTGCTGCATCCTTACAGATATAAAGCCCGTTGAGGCGGGCAGTGAATCCGTGGAGGCAAAATCAGTACCTGTGGATACCACAGACGATCTGGCCACCAATCAAAATGCTGAAACAAATGATGATCATGCCAACGTGGAGCAGTTGGCAGCAACAAATGGCAACGCTCTGGTGGCGGCCACCAAAATGGCAGACGATCCGGAACCCAATCTAGACTCCAAGCCCATGAAAAATGGCATGGATCTGGCTGATACCAACAAGTTTGACAATGTTGCCGAAACGGAGGGCCAGCAAAAGGTAAATACAACTCGGACATATCTAAACTAATGAACACTGATCTCTGATCTCTGATCTGTAATCGTGGCCAAACTTTTGTAGAAACTGCCGTATCCCAAGTCGGTGTTCTTTATCATCAGCAATGAGTTCTGCGAGCGTTTCAACTATTACGGCATGCGCAGTAAGTAGAAATAGAATCAGAATCAATATACTCAATATCAATGCTAATCAAATGCATTCCATTAACACTATTCCATTAACATTAGCCGTCCTGGTGCTATATCTGAGTCGCAAATTGGGCTACTCGGACGATACGGCGACGGTGGTGTTCCACATCTTCACAATGTTGGTCTATTTTCTGTGCGTATTTGGTGCAATTCTCTCGGACTCCTGGCTGGGCAAATTCAAGACGATTTTGTATTTATCGATTGTTTACATTTGCGGATCGATTATGTTGACATTGGGTGCAATTGGGCCGCTGAACCTGCCAATGGAAACGTTCACCATATTGGGCCTGTCGTTGATCGCACTCGGCTCCGGCGGCATTAAGCCGTGCGTATCAGCCTTTGGCGGTGATCAGTTCAAGGTGCCGGAGCAGATCAAGCAGATCACCTCGTTCTTTTCCCTCTTCTATTTCGCGATCAATGCGGGCTCACTGATCTCGACGACGGTGACACCGATTCTTCGCGAAGATGTCCACTGTTTCAATGACATCAACTGTTATCCGCTAGCGTTCGGTGTGCCCGCCGTATTGATGATTGTATCGGTGGTAATCTTTGTACTTGGCCGGCCATTGTACAAGATGAAGCCACCGGCTGGCAATATGGTTGTGGAGGTGAGCGGCACCATCTGGACGGCAATAACGACCAAGTGCAAGGAGAAGAAGACCAATCCGCGCGAACACTGGCTCGACTATGCCGATCACAAATACGAACGCCAACGGATCGCCGATGTGAAAGTGCTGATGCGTGTCCTCTTCCTGTATTTGCCGCTGCCCGTCTTCTGGGCACTGTTCGATCAGCAGGGCTCCCGCTGGACGTTCCAGGCGACACGCATGGATGGCAATATGGGTTCGTGGGATTTAAAACCGGATCAATTGCAAGTGCTCAATCCGTTGCTGATTCTCGCCTTTATACCACTGTACGATGTGCTCTTCTATCCGGCGCTGCGCCTCGTCGGCATCCGTCGTCCACTGCAGAAGCTGACAATGGGTGGCATTTTGGCTGGCATTGCTTTCATCATTTCCGGCATTGTCGAACTCAACTTGGAGGTGAGTTGCAACCGGAGAGTGTCGCGTCAGATTGTCTTGTCTTGTTTGGTCATGTCTCAACTCGTCTCGTTGTTGCACCCAATGCATCGCTTTTTTTTTTACTGCATTCTTATTATTTTTTTTTTCTTCCTCTCTTCTTGCTCTCTTCCCTCTCTCTCGCTCTCTCTCTCGCACGCACGCACGCACGCACACGTCCATTTGCACGGTTAGAAAACCTATCCAACCTTACCCCACAGCCAGAATGCCCAGTTGCGTGTCTTCAACTCGGACAACTGCGTCTACAACTTTGCCACGAACATCGACAGCATGCAGAGCTTCAAAGTGGAGCCATACAGCGTCTACACGAACATGGATGTCTATGTGCCCGGCACCTTCGATTTGAGGTATACGATCACGTCGACAGATCCGGCCTGCATAACTCCTAATACGGAGATGAAACATACGCTAACCGATAAGCAGGCGTGGTCGCTGTTCCTCAACGGGCGCAACGATACCAACGCCATCTTCTGGGAGACGGACTTTGTGAACAAGCCATCCGAGAGTTATCCATTGGTCCGCAACATTGGCAATGTGCAGCAGCATCGCCAGATTGTGTGGTCCTCCAAAAGTGGAATCTACGAGTTCAAGGCCAGCGAGACACAACTGCTGAAAGTGAGCTCCAGCGACTACGATGTGTCCATTGACAATCAGCCCCTGGGCAAGGTCAGTGTACGCACCGGCGGTGTCTATACCCTGCTCGTCAACGAGCTACCCAACGGTGGCTATGCGCCCCTCAAACTGATCGAGGTGACCGAGCCCAACTCGATGAACATATTGTGGCTGATACCGCAGTATGTGGTGATGACACTGGGCGAAGTGATGTTCTCGGTGACGGGTCTGGAGTTCTCCTATGCTCAGGCACCGAGCAGCATGAAGTCGGTGCTGCAGGCCTGCTGGCTCCTAACTGTTGCCTTTGGCAATGTGATTGTGGTCATCATTGCGGAGGCGGCCCTCTTCGATTCGCAGGCCAGCGAGTTCTTCCTGTTTGCAGGCCTCATGTTCGCCGATATGCTGTTGTTCATGTTTATGGCCTACAACTACAAGCCAAATGATCCCAACAAGCCCGAGGAGACTGAGCCTTTGACCAATGGCGACGATAGCAATTTGGATCGCCAGATCGAGTCCTATGACAAGGGTATCGATAACAAGGGCAAGGAGATTGATGAGTAGACACGCGATCCCCCCTCTCTCTCTCTCTCTCTCTCTCTCTCTCTCTATGTGTGTGTCTTCCGCCACCCTGCCAATGTTGTGTATTATATATTAAAAAAAAAAAAAAAAGGAAAGGTAGAAATCCTTCGTACGATAATTCATACATGTATTTTGTATCCATTGTCCATTGTCCATTTACAATGTAAGTGTGCTCCTCTGCCCGGGTCAACGAACGGAGAATCTTCGGATTCACGGATTGATGGTGGGTCGGACGTTGTTTAATATATCAAGACATATGTTTTAACTAATCTAAAATTATTCAAATAAACGAGAATTATAATCATACCTGCATTTGTCATTGTCTTCTCCCTATCTCTCTCTCTCTCTCTCTCTCTCTCTCTCACTCGCTCTCTTTGTCGTTATCTTATCTAAATGTTATCTGCTTTCTGCATCATGAGCAAAAAAACAAAAACTCACTTGATATTAGCACAAGTCTTATAAATAGTCTTAAAGCTTTAGCAATTTTACTAATCGCATCACGTAACGTATGGAAATTGATTGACTGATTGACTGATTGATTGGCTGACTGACTGATAGATTGTTGAAACTGAGTTTAGATTTTAGATGTTGGCGCATGTTTTGAAGAAAAACTAAATTACTTTAAGAGTTCCACAGACCAAATAATTGATTGATTGACTGACCGAAAGATTGTTGATCAATGCTCAGAAAGAAAAAGCTGAGCGTACATTTAAATATTTGAGCATGGTTTGAAGAAAGACCAGATTGTGTTTAAAGAATCGCAAATATATTTTAGATTGATTGACTGACTAAATGATTGATTGATAAACTGATAAACCATGATGATGTAACATGGTTTGCCAAAATCCCAGCTAATGTTTAAAGAACCACAAATGTATATCAGATTGATTGACTGACTGGATGATTGATTGCTGGACTGACTGATTGACAGAACACTGACTCTAAGTTTACATGCTTGAGCATGATTTCGAGAAAATTCCAGATATATATATATATATATATATCAGATTGATTGACTAAATGATTGAGAAAATATTGAGAGATTGAATAACTTACAACTGAAATGATTGATTGATAAGATTGATGGCTAAGTAGGGTAACCACAGAGGAACCTCTGCTTGCAGCGCACCTATCCCGTTGTGCCCAAGATGGGCAGCACCCAGGTGCGTGTATTTAGCGGCATGGTTGGCTGCGATTATCGGGTGAGCAGCAACTTGCCACCGCTGGGCAGGAATTTCACGCTGCGTGGCATCGACTTCTACTCGAGTGGCAATGTGCCCACAAAAGACGGCAGCTTCCAGCTCGAGTACAGCATCCACAGCCTCACAGCGGGTAAGTAGGCGAGTGATGAGTGACGAGTGATGATTAATGAGTGATTGATGCACTCCACTACACACTCCATCAGGATGTCAACGGTTTGATGGGATCAGCACGCACAGCCTGAGCGAGGCCAATGCGCATAGCATGTTCATGCGCTCGTCGTCCAGTGCACGAGAGATCTGGTACATCGATGAGCTGGAGAAGTCAAGCAAATCGCTGGCATTGGTCCGCAATCTGGCCAATCTGCCAGTGAGCAAACGCATCCTGTGGCGCGAACTCCGAACGGGCCACACAGCGCTGGAGGTGCCTGCTCGCAGTCAGGATCTGTACGAGCTGAGCACCGTCGAATACGAGGTGCTCACCGACGGCCAGCTCATCCAACAGCAGCGGCTGCGACCGGGTGGCGTCTATGCCCTAATCATTGCCCAGAACAGCACACAGGGATTCGAAGCGCGCATTGTCGAGGTGACCGAGCCCAACTCAATGAGCATGCTCTGGCTGATGCCACAGTATGTGGTGATGTCACTCGGCGAGGTGATGTTCTCGGTTACGGGTCTGCAGTTCTCCTACGCTCAGGCACCGCCCAGCATGAAATCCCTGCTGCAGGCTGGCTGGCTTTTAACCGTCGCCTTTGGCAATGTGATTGTGGTCATCATTGCGGAACTGAAGTTCTTTGAATCGCAAGCCAGCGAGTTCTTCCTCTTTGCCGGCCTAATGTTCGTCGATATGCTCGTCTTTATGTGGTTCGCCTACTTTTACACCAGCTACGACGGCCACGAGATTCTCGACCAGAAAGTCCATGCAGCGAAAGATGCTTAAATATCAATAGATATCTGTATCCATATCTATAGCTAAATCTATATATATATATATATATATATATATATATATTTGAATATATATCTTTATTGTTCTCATTTAATTACTCGCACATAAATTATGCTATTCAAGTTGAGCATTCAATATTCGAAATGGTTTCAAATGTGATTCATTTAAGTTTCAAATTCAAATTGAACGCGCCTTGCATTTTAAATTTCAAATTCAAGTGTGGCCATATATGCCAACGCAACAGAGCTTATTACCAGGGCTAGGTGGCATTGGTGTTGCCAGATGTGCGCGCGCGTCGCGTTGCCAACTCTGTGCACTCGTCGCGTTGCCAAATTGCACGCACAAGTTGGCAGCGCTACAGGTCATTTGACAAATGGCATTTTTAGTGCTGAAAAAAAGAAAAAAACGTAGAAGAAGAAGAAGAGCTAAAATCATATGACTTGTCGATCGATAGAGCAGAAAAATAAAGGTTGCATTTTCCGCTGAGCTGCGTTGCCAAAAGTTCCGTTTTAGCCAACAGACGAACAAAAATCACACACACACAGGCCGCAACGAGTGCTAAAACTGTACAAAAAAGCACCAACCAGCTACTAGCAATCGTCTATTTTTTTTCTTGTGTGTTGTGTGTGTTTTTGTTGTTGTTGCTGTGTGCGTGTTTTGGACTCATTGACCATAATAATGGATAGCTCTGGATTCATGTTCAACGTGGACAACGGCTACTTGGAGGGCCTCTGCCGTGGCTTCAAGTGCGGCATCCTCAAGCAGGCCGATTATCTCAATCTCGTCCAGTGCGAGACACTCGAAGGTAAGCAAGTCGCAGTCGCAGTCACCGAGTCACAGAGTCACATGACAAGCAAAACATGACAAGCTGCTGCTATCAGTGCATGTGTGTGCGCGAGTGTGTGTGCGAGTGTATGTGTATGTGTGTGTGTGTAAGCTTGCCTTGTGATTTATCAGTTTACGCCACATAATGAGGCAAACATTTATTTTATATATACACAAATATATTCAAGTAAACCATCACCTGAATCTATTTGAATAGGTGTGGAACAAATTGAAATATCATGTGCACAAAATATAATATATTTTATCTATTGGCGAGATTGTTTCCTAATGAAAATCACAAGTCAAAAATATTTACCCCCTTTTGTCACATTTCCATATTGAGTTGCATAAAGTTTAGAATACTTGAATTTCTCTATTGATCTTTTTGTGGTTTGCACAAGGTATGATTTGATAATATATATATTCCATTGTAGTAGAGGCTTATATGAGAGAAGATCGAGGAAAAAATTAACAGCTTTACAGAAGTCAGTCAGAAAAAAGAACATTGATTAAAGAAAACTTCGACAGCAAACGATAATCGATAATTGGCTGCTAAAAGAAATCGTCACAATTGCATATTAAATAAACTTAAAGAGCAGTCTGCACACACCTACATATTTTACTGTCCAGGTATATACAATAATATATATATATGTACCATAATTGTGTACGCTTTGCCTGCAGATCTGAAGCTGCATCTGCAGGGGACAGATTATGGCAGCTTCCTGGCAAACGAACCATCGCCGCTGTCCGTCTCCGTCATCGATGATAAGCTGCGCGAGAAGCTGGTGATTGAGTTCCAGCATATGCGGAATCATGCCGTGGAGCCATTGTCCAACTTCCTGGACTTCATCACCTATGGTTATATGATTGATAATATCATATTGCTGATAACGGGCACACTGCATCAGCGACCCATCTCGGAACTGATACCCAAGTGCCATCCTCTGGGCAGTTTCGAGCAGATGGAGGCCATCCATGTCGCCTCGACGCCCGCCGAGCTCTACAGTGCTGTCCTTGTGGACACACCACTTGCCCCATTCTTTGTCGATTGCATTTCGGAGCAGGATCTCGATGAGATGAACATCGAGATTATTCGTAATACGCTGTACAAGGCCTATCTGGAGGCGTTCTACAACTTCTGCAAGAATATGGGCGGCTCCACCGCCGACGTTATGTGCGAAATCTTGGCGGTAAGTTAATCTCAATTTCTGGGTTGGTTATCATTTCTAATCCTATTCATGTTTCTGTTTTCTGGTTAGTTTGAGGCTGATCGCCGTGCTATCATCATTACGATCAACTCGTTCGGCACGGAGCTGTCCAAGGATGATCGGGCCAAGCTGTATCCCAACTGCGGCAAGATGTATCCCGATGGATTGGCCGCCTTGGCCCGTGCCGATGATTACGAGCAGGTGAAGACCGTCGCTGAGTATTATGCGGAATATGCTGCACTGTTTGATGCATCTGGCAATAATCCGGGCGACAAGACGCTGGAGGATAAGTTCTTTGAGCACGAGGTGCATTTGAATGTGTTCGCATTCTTGCAACAGTTCCACTTTGGCGTCTTCTACGCATACCTCAAGCTCAAGGAGCAGGAGTGCCGCAACATTGTCTGGATCGCCGAGTGCGTTGCCCAGAAGCATCGCGCCAAGATCGACAACTATATTACCATATTCCAGCACTAATCACCGATCACCGATCGGTGATCACAGTTCCCACGTTTTCCCCCCGTTTCGCTTCTTCACACATATAAATAATTTGTAAATGCAATTTTTCTTTTTGTATCGCGTGTCGTTAACATAATTGTATTATTATTATTATTATAATTTTTTTTTTGTTTCCCTGTTATGCAATTGTTAAAGTGTATATTATATGATACTACTACTACTACTACTGTAAATGGATTCTTGATTCCGAGTATTATTCCAATACAATTATTGTTGCCACTGTTGTTGTCGTTCTTGTCGTCTCAGTCACAGGACACAATTACGCACAGCACACGCAATCTTTTCTTTTCTATTCAACTATTTTTTTTGTTGTTAAATATGAAGTGCACTGCTGCCCCAAAGGGGAGGCTCGATTCCCATTCCCATTCCGAGTTCGGTTTGACATCTACCTTACATATAAATATATATACATATAAAACAATTGTTAATTCTTTCGATCATACAACTGCGCATTAAATATAACTATATATATATATAAATATATATATAACTGTATGTATGTATGTATGTATATCAATTTATCATATTGTGAAAATAAAACAATCTGTTTTAGAATATCTAAGTTTTGTCAAAGTCTTATATTCTCAGTCTCATGCTTAAGGATCTCAAAATTACAGAGATAATTGAGCAAAAGTCAGGACTATCGTCAATTAGTCAACATTTTACTGGGAATAGAAACCGTAACCAAAATCGTGTATCCAATTTTAAATGCAGTTTTCATCTGTGGTCGAAAATGCATTGCTTTGGAAAAACGGCTCAGTTTGGACAAAGTTCTGGTTCTGGAAGGCTTTGACTTATGCCCCCAAGACAAGAACTTATCTTTCAAGCAACAGTTCCAATGGCAACTATTCATTCAACTTCGATATACAGTGTATATATATATGTTTTTAAATATATATATATATGTTTTTAAATATATATATATATGTTTATATATATATATATATATTATTAGTATTTTTTTTTTTATACAGCAACCCAATTAGCTGAGCTGCTAGGCATGGGAATAAATAAAAGTTCGTAACGAAAGAAATAAAATGGAATTGAGAGGGTAAATTTAATTAAAACAATAATGAAAAGTCGAAAAATTGCCAAACAGCTCAACTAGAATGTTTTTATATATATATAAGATCAGATTTTTCATTTTTTTTGTCATAGCACCGGTAAATCGTTTCGTTATTATCCGACAAACTTATCGAATCTTTTCTTGGATACCGCCAGATCCTTGACTACACAGCTACAGACCAAAAGTTTGCAAAATATCGGGCGACTATGCAGGATATTGTAGGGAATGATCCTTAAATCACTTTAAAATCGGTTTGCTTGTAGGTATCCAAGTTTTATATAATCTGTTTTTACAACACATAAAAGAAGAAGTAATTTCTGAAATTCTGAATCGAAAACAATGCCATCTTTTTACTTTTCGACTTGACTAGTGAATATATTAAAAACATATATATATATGTATATATAGATGACTTCTTCAAATTAATGCGACTGTCTGTATCAAATGTATTATTGCTTATTACTATGTGCATCACGTCTGAACATCGAGTGGATGATCAACTGCTTTGTTTCGAAGGGGCAGTCAACTGGAGTCGCCTCAAGGTTTCCAGGGTGCGTCTGGATGAGTCACAAGGAACTAGACAATGAATACGATTTCATGCATATGTAAATAAGAGAAAAAAGCAAACACAACAGCAAGACGAAGAATAATAATAAGAAGAAGCAGACGAACACTAGGAAAAGAGTTGGACTCATTGGCCGAGTGGCACGAATTACAGTTCGTTCGATTCGAAGTTAATTATGCGCAGCGAAGCCAAACGAACATGTCGATGACGATCTCGTCGTATGTTGTGATGCTGTCGCCTCCCGTTAAAATCAGAGGGCGACAAAATCACACGCGCACACACATGTATGTATACACACACACACACACACGCATGCATATGCATGTGTAAGCATGTGTATAGGTGTACGTGCGCATAGTGCGTCTTCGTTACACCAAACAGGTGCCAACACGTTCGAATCAAATAGAAAGCCGCGCTCAGCTGTCTACAACTTCGTTGAAGTTCGTCTGTTCGTCGGTTCGGCTGCTCGCGCGTTCGTCGATCGAATTGCCAATAACTCGACTTGATGTCGTTTTCTTAGCGCAGTTGTGTTTCGCGTCTTCAAACGTTGAGATCACTCTTTAAGCTTCACCTGGTGCTCTCAATTAAACGTTTGCTTCCATTTATCGCGCGCCGATCCAAATTTATATACATATATTTTTTTTTTTTGGTTCGACTCTTTACCGTTATATTGCTGTGTACACATTGCTTTTTTTTTGTTGTATCTAAATCAAAGTGCTTGTTGTTGCTGTTGTTGTTGGTGCTAAGCCTACAGGATAACCCACGTGTAAATAGGTAATTAAGAAAAATATTAAGAAGAAGACATTGAAAGAGAAGGTGGACAAAATTAGACTTTTAGCGGGTGTGTTTGGGGGAGGGAGGTGTGGGAGGGCTACCTTTAAATTTTGTTTTCATTTGTTGTTGTTGTTGAAATGCGAAATGCGGCCAACACTTAACTTGGCCAAAAGCAATGACGATGACGGCCAAAGCCAATGACGAGCAGGAAACCCAAAAGCAAAACCAGCAAAGACCAATGCACGTAAAAGTCGCCGAGAAATTGTGTCAACCAGTTTGCGTCGCTGTCACCGTCGCCGTCAACGTTGACGCTTGCGTCTGCGTCGCCATTGCTGGCAGCGCCCGTTTCTGTTTGGTGTTCTTCTTAACTTTGTTTGATACTATTCTTCTTCTTCTTCTTCTTTGTATCCATCTTCATTTTCTTGTTGTTGTTGAATTTATTTGAATTTGGCACCCGTTTTACTTTTTACTTCAACATCTGTTTTTTTACATTGATCTACTCTCTTTTTTTCTGTATCTTTCCTTTCTTTGGCTGACAACAATGTCCTTTCGCTCTTGCATTCAACTTATCCATGCATCTGTCTCATAATATATTTCTCATTAGTTCAACTCTATTTTTTGTTTAGTACGATAGCAATAGATAGTATTGGTTTATTTTTTACTAGTGTTCAGTGTCTCACTACGAATATCGCCATATTTTTGGCGCCAAGGAAAAACTTTAAAAGTACATAAAAAAGACTTTTTATATTTTAGAAAGAGATATTTGTATTTTTTAGAAAAATATTCAAGATTCAAAAATCCAAAAAACTTTCAAGATTTCAAAGCGATTTCCAAATATTACGAAAATCTTCACGTACTTCAAATATTCATGCATTTTTTGA
This sequence comes from Drosophila setosimentum, assembly GCA_035043505.1. Lineage (NCBI taxonomy): Eukaryota > Metazoa > Arthropoda > Insecta > Diptera > Drosophilidae > Drosophila > Drosophila setosimentum. The sequence continues at coordinate 5,165,328 of JAWNMY010000090.1, read as the reverse complement.
AGATTTTTAAAGCTCTACTTTGTCATACGCAAAATGATTTTGATTTGCTGATTCTTATGGACTAATTTCGATAGATTTTAAACAGGCGAACAAGAGAAAATTTAAAAACGGCTGCGGGCCTATTGCATAAAATATGAAAGATTAGAATTCTAGAAAGAGGCCTGCAAATATCACTGTACTTTCAAATGTTGAAACTGCTTTAATATGAGGAATTTATCTTCATTGGCATTGAAAAGTTGACCTGACTAACTTAAGCAGGCTAATAGCTAATGGCTAATGACAAATGGCTTAATTAAGTACGTTCATTCATCAAACTGTGGCGAAAATATAGAAATGGTGGAAAGGGGGGAGGGGGCGAGAGAGAGAGAGAGAGAGAAAGAGGAAATGAAGGCAAGCAACACACAGTTTCGCTTGTCTGGCAATCAAATGGGTGTTACTTGGCCAACTTAACCTTAATATTATGCGGCCTAGACTGACTTTTGACATCGTCATTTCTGGTATGTATTACGGAAGCCTCGCATCAATTATATTTTCCCCAGTTGTGTGTGTGTGTTTTTTTTTCTTTCTTTATTTTTTTTGGTCGAAGAAAGTGAGACGTGAATTATGCAAATTGCTCTTATGAACATGTTTGTGCGTGTGTGTGTGTGTGTGTGTGGTTGTGTGTTATATAAACCATTGAAGGATGTAAAAGTATGTCGGAGCTGTTTAGCATAATCGAAGCATTTGTGCCGTAATCAGCGATGTCGACTCATCTGACTAAAGCAGCTGCCAAAAGATAAAGAGAAACAAAAATCAAAAAAAAAAATGAAAAGAAATTTTTCGCGCAATCTTTCAAAGTTGAGCAACAAAAAATATTAAGAGGAATGTAAAAAAAAAAAACAAAAACAAAGAGCTCAACACTTTCGCTTAACAACGCCGCAGATGCATAATTAACAGTTTTTTTTTTTTTTTTTTGGGGATTTTTGATTTCGATTTCGATGATATCGAGTTGCCCAGTTTCCCAGTTAGCCCGCCCCTTGGACCCAACCTCAACGCATGTCTGATATGATAATTTTGATAAAAGCGATTGTTGTTGCTCACTTTCTATTTTCCTATGCTTTTAATAATTAATTAATGCTAATATCTTTTCACAACCGTTATAAATTATTGACAAAAATAGAAAATATGCGCCCAACAACAACACAAAACACATTCGTCTTGTTACTGTTGTTGTTGTTTATCCAAATGCGGCAAATGTAAATGAATCTCTGAATATGAATATGCATGTGAATACACTCGCACTCATACTCACACTCAGACTTACTTGAGTTGAGTTCAGTATAACTTTTTTGTTTTTTTGTGTGTGTGTGTGTGTGTGTGTGTGTGTGTGTGTGGAAGCTCGTTACGTATTGGAATGCCAGTGAAATGATGTCAAGAAGAAGACAAATATGAAACTGTCGAACCAATTTTGGGGGCACAACTGGAACCAAATTTGCCAAAAAGGATTATCAAAGTGCATCCAGCAATACCACGCACAATTGCAAAAAGTGCTCTAGTCGAGAGTGATCGACTAGCAGATACCATGCATACGAACATTGCTCTACACTCATTGTATGTATATGGGTGTGTATATGTATGTGTGTGTGTGCGTGTGTGTGTATGTGTGAAATTAAGTAAATATGCATGTAGGATTTTCACTCGTGTTATTCAACCGATCTTACAGCTGATTAATTTTATGTCAGGCTATTAAACACGCTCTTTAAAATGGTCGCTATCGATAAGCGATTTTAGTCGATATTACGGAGGAAGCAATCGATGAAATTAAATGTTGATGTTGAGCAAGAATCAATAAATGTTAAAAAAGTTTCGTGGATGCTTCCTGCTGCCTGTCACTTACTTTTGCACAACTTCATTATACCCCATTTATACATTTTCAATGTTTAAGTGGAGTGTATACGAAAAGAAGAAATACCAATGCACCACACACCCACCCAACCACCCACTCATCAACCATTGACCATTTCTGAGTTAATTGTTAGGCTCCCTCTTCTGCCCCCTTCCCACCCGCAATTGTTGCTGCTGCCACATTTGGTCACATACTTTCTATCCACTCATAAGTTGACATGGCCAAAAAGGCAAACAATCAACAAAAACGACAATAATTGGGTTACCAATTACTGCTGTCTGCAAGTGTTGTTGTTATTGTTATTGTTTTTCTTGCTGCCCAAATGAAAGGTCATTTCACATAGCTGAGCTACCATAATTATTGTTAACACAGCCCCGCCTGGACATGGCCAAAAGGAGACCAGCAACTAATACTACTAAATACCATTAAAGTATAACATTTCTTTTGAAATGAAAAGTACTTCACAAGTATTGTAATAATAATATTCAATTTATGGATTTCAACAATTGCAGACATTTAAATCTACAACTATCGAAAAGGTTTAAGTCGCAAATTCACTTTTGACCCGATGATATGTGTAAAGAAAATAAATCTATAACTATGCAACAATACTGAAAATCCTGTCTTTAGTTTACTTGTGGCCATGAAGGGCAACAATAAATCAGCATATTTGTGTAGAAAACATTGTAAAAACTCCAAGGATATTCGGTGCCTTAAATTAACACAATTTGATTTGAATAGTATAAATCAGCGGCTGATTAGTTTCCAATAAGATGAAAACTGATTATTTGGCTTGGTGAAGCCAAGGATTAACTGGATCTCTCTTACTCAAAACGTATTATGTATGTTTGTGTGAAGAACTGTTTTCAATTAACAAATTAAAATTTTAAAGAAATTCATATAGTTCAATAATATTTTGTTCTTATAGTAAAATTTATGAAAGTGAAATTCATTGAAATTCATCATCAATACTGTTTCACATTTGTATGTTGCTTGAGGCTGGGGAAGCTCACCCAAGGTCTATATTTTGGATTATATTTCGAATAGTTTTCAACGGCTAATCACCACTCATTCATATTGAATTGGTGCTTTCTCCCTCTGGCAATACCAAAGTCACTGAAAGCGAGATCAATGCTGGGGCCAAAAAGAAAAAGTACAAAATAGAAGTAAAAGAAGAAGCCGTAACCGAGAGGTTCATTACGATGCTTTTGGCACACCCCGCAGGGGCACTCGAAGACCTGATGATCCATCCATCCATCCATCCATCGATCTATCGAACTGATTCAATGAGTCAATAGCTAAAATTTCACTTTGCCAGCGCACAAAGCGGGCGATAAACCAAATAGTTACACAAAAAAAAAAGCGTCTCCCGAAAAAAACAAAGAAAAAAAAATACCATCTGATCTGCGAGTGTGGAACTTGAGGGGAGTGGGGAGAGAGGAGAGAGGAGAGGGGTGGAGCGCATTCTAACAGACCGTAGCCCAAATCAATAGTCAATTAAATAACTTTGGTCCCGGAGCCGGTTCCACTCAACTTGTTGCTGCTCTTGCTGTTGCTGTTGTTGTTGTTGTTGTTGTTGCTGTTGTTGTTGTTGTTGTTGTTGTAGTTGGTCTTTTAAGATTTCACTCTCGCTTTTGGTCAACTTTGTGCTTTGTTTTTGGTCTTCTGTCATTTCTGTTCGTTGCGCTGTTTGCATACGCATTTCACACTCGGTATTTTGAATTTATTTGTTTTCTTTTTAGTTTTTTTTCAAGAGTTTTCAAACTTTGATTTTCGTGGCCGCCATCCGCCAGATGGCGCTGCTGTTAATTTGTTTACGTTGAAATTCGTGCAACTCTTTATTATTTTTTGTTGCTTATTTCGCACGGCCCGTTGACAAAGAAAGAAAGAAACGGATAGCAAGTGGTAGAAATTATGTCAATATTTATTTAAATTCATTTCTTTCGTCAGCTCACGCGAAACTGACCAACAAAAAAAATAAGCAATATAACATAAAGAAAAGCCCGAAACCGAACGGTGAAATTAAATCGCACGCCTCTTGAAAGCGATTTTTTGTTGTGTCTTGTTGACTTTGGGTACACATTGTTGGGTCTTTGCCTGCCTCTCGATGACTCTGGGCTGGGTGAAACCTGCGACTCGGCGGATTAAGTATTAAATTGCGTGCTAAATAAACCCATGGCTACTCACACCCACACCCTCAAGCCCCTTGCCCCCTTGCCACCTGTCTTCGATTGTGTTCGGTTTTCTGGACAAAAAAACAGCGTACTTTCGATGTAGCACATAACAATGTACATATGTATTATTATTTATTATTTATTATTTATTTATTGTTCCGATTTATTTACAGTTGAAGATGAGCAACAAGATTGCCGGTTCGCTGCTGTTGCTGATGTTGGTCAGCGGCATGCTGCTCGCGGCGGAGGGGAAGACCGTACATCGGCGCACTGACAAGATCTCAGAGAATTTCAAGCAGCTCGATCTGCCGCCAGAGGAGATCGATCCCGATGTGGCACCCCCCGAGCCCCAGAAGCTGGACGGCAACGATGTCAGCGACGCTTTGGCCCCAGCTGTCGACGCTGTTCCCGATGAGAGCGCCAATGAAATTGCCAGCATTGATGCAGCAACAGCTGCTGCCCCAGCTCCAGCCCCAGCCGCAGCAGCAGCAGCAGCAGCATCAGCTGCCGAAGCACCAGAGACGGCTCTAGTGGAGGCAGCAGCGCCAGCAAAGCCGGCGTCGAAGCCAAAGCCGACAAAGCCACAGGCGGATGCGGACAAGAATCCGATTAGTCGGTATTGCAAGTGCTCCGAATCGCATTGCGACTGCTGCCGCAAGTTTGGATTGCCGTTGCTGCCCAGCGGACCGGGCTGTGCCAAGATCGCGTATCTGGGCAATGACGAGATGAGCGTCTCTCTGAAGTTCGGCGACATCACGCTCGCCTCGCGTCGCATCTCCAGCAAGCGGGCGCGTCCCATCTGCGTGGGAATGCCCGGCGGCTATTCTAAGTTCTGCGGTCGCGTCTATGGTCTGTCGCGGGCCAAGGAGAACTTTAAGGCGTGTTTGGCCTTCGAGCTACGTTCCGAGGACGAGGTCGAGGCCCAACTGCCCGTTTCCTGCTTCAAGTTCGGCTCGGAGGGACTGCGTGTCGCCGACCCCGAGCCGCTGCCCACCAAGGTCAAGAAGCCGGTGGATGAGGATGACGACGATATCTTTGGTTTTGGTGGTAAGTTGCCAACACATCCAATTGTCAAACTCAACTGACTCGTGTGTAACGGTTCTAGCTGGCGGCGACGATGACGATGATGATGATGAGGATGACTATGACGATGGTGATGGCGAGGCCGAACCCTCGACAGAGGACGACGATGCCGATGACTATGCCGAGGACGATGACACCGAAGCGCCCGAGGATGCTGACTACGGTGGCTTCAGTCTGGGCGGCCTGCTCGACGAGCTCGATGACGACGATGATGAGAAGCCCGCCAAGAAACCCATTGCGGCTGCTGCTGATGTAGCTGCTGCCACGACCATTGCTGATCAGTCGACTCGCGAACACGTTGAGATGATGGATGCGGTTCAGAGCAAGGACGATGCAGGAAATGTTGCTGCTGATGTTGCGACCGTTGCTGAGGAGGAGTCGCCTGTTCCAGCTGCGACTGCAGCGACATCTGTTGTCGAGGGCACCACGGCCACCGCCACCAAGGTGAAGAAGTCGAAGAAGGCGAAAAAGAACAAGAAGAAGAAGAAGGCAGTTAATGAGGCGGCCGCCGAGGCCGAGGGCGGCTTTGCCTATGAGTTGCTCAATGGCATCCTGGAGTTCTTCAACTAAGCCAACACATCTCAACATGGCCAACACTGTAAATACTTTTTTGTATCGACGTTGAGCTGCGGCCAGGAGCAGGAACAGGAGCAGAAACAGGACCAGGAGCAGACGGTATCAGGAGCTAGTTAGTTAGTTAGTACTAGTATTTAACTAAGTACTTTATTGCTTGCGCTAATTTATTTATTTATTATTATTTATTCAATCTATTTGGCAAAAAAAAAAACAAACAAAAAACAGAAACTGAACGCAAATTTTTCACCATGCCCAAAATAAAAACAATTCCGTTCTGTAAAACATATATTTAATTTATTAAAGTGAATGAATAACGAATAAAAGATGTATGTTTTTATATTGATAATCGGTAGAACAGAAGGAACTATGTCGGACCCCATGAAGTAGATATATTCTCGATCAGGATCAACAGCCGAGTTGATGATATATCAACGTCTGTCGGAACTGAGAGACTAAGAGCTCGAGATATCTAATGTTGAATATAATTCCTCGAATATCCCGCACAGATCAAGTTTACTTTACTACTTATCGATAATTGCTTCCACTTAGCGAATATCGATACATATCGATGTCCAGCAGCAATAACAGCCACAATTTTAAAGGCAGTGGCTTCTTATTGATATAATATATACCTGGACATATTTTTTAGTAAATAGAACATATTCCATGAAAATACAAAATATATAATAAATGAGAAATGAGAATATATTTAACGGTTGGGTGCTGAGTATATAGTAGTCGGGCTGACTCGACTACAGCATATTAACTTGTTATAATGCCAAGCTGTGCTAAAAATTAAAGAAATACAGCATTTATTGGTTTCCCCTCTGGGTAGCAAGCGTAGCAAGTGCCACAATGAGCAATGCGCGGTAAACAAATTGAGGCCAAGTTAGAAGTTAGAAGCCAGGTTTTAAATTGCGTTTCTTTTCCTTTTTATTTGTTAAAATTATTGCGTGCTACTGCATAAAGATTGGTAGCGGTTGGCAAAGTCAAAAGTCTAAATGTATATATACATATTGATACAGATCAACAATATATTTATATAGTCTAATTCACTTCATGACAAAATTATAATGCCCTGTGCAGTTTTAAATAAGAATTATATTTGTAGCTTAAGCTAGCAATTCAATTGACTTACATTATGTAGCTTGAAAGTTTGAACCGGCTGGCGCCGATTCGTTGCACACAAGTTAACTAAGTGCCACATTATGGAATTATCACAAAACAAAAAAAAATCAAACTTACCACAGCCTGCACCTCCTTTTCCTCCTGCTGATGGTGTTGGTGGTGAAAGTTTTCCAACTTTTAATTACAAACTGGGATGTGGGCAATCATAATAAATCACCGAGGGTCCTTTGGCTTCTCCACACAGGATGCTTGCTCCCTTAATTAGCTGCGAGTATATTTGCTTTGCTGCGAGTATATTTCCACTTAATAATGAGCTTCAGTGTCCATATTATCAAATTTAACTCAAACAAAGCTTATATGCAGTTTTTTTTTGTTTAATACATTTATTCAAACTTTATTATATATGCATTGAGTAAAATAGTTGTGTTTAAAATTTACATTCAATTTGATTGAATGAACAAAGATAATGCCACCCATTTGAAGTGTGCTTATATTAAGAAATCCCCGGCGATTTTCCACCGATATCCATCCGAAAATATTGAACCTTTAATTTTGATTGTTGCAAACAATTCCATTAAGTAAAACATTCTGCAATCCAAATTATTTATATTATTTTGCATTAATCCCAAACACAAGCAAACCTTATATTCAACTTATAGATCCAATCTCTAAACACATCTTCGACAAACATATTTTGCATTACTATGCGCTTATATATATATATATATATATATATATATATATATATAGATGTATGTAGTTGTATATCGTAATAAAAAGGAAAAATGTGTGTTGGTTACCATTATGTAATTTGTAATTCACATCAAAAAGTTGAATGTCTACTGTGTATATATCTGTTAGTTATATATGTATATATATTTATGTATATATATGTTTATATATTTGTATCTTAATCAATACGCATAAGTGGTTAATAAACACCGAATAGATTAATCAAAAATAACTACAAATAAAACAATTATTCTATTTCGAAAAAAAATTTCGATAAATTTCCAAACAAACCGTTTATTTTGGTTCTTTTCTTGGTACTTTTGTGTCCATGTCTTAACTGAAATAAATATGTTATGCTTAATTTTGCTTAAATGCCAAATTGGAGTTTGTTGTCAAAAGAACAAACGAGAAACTTAAGTATATATTTATTGTTAGTAATAAGAGCGTTAATTGTTTATCTCAAAGTGCATTTTCGGGAAATTGTTGTAGTATATGTAAATTTATTTATTATTGATTTATTTATATATTAAAGTTTAAAGATTTACTTTGCAATTGCATATCCATTCAAGCTTATGTATATGTATATGTATATGTATATGTATATGTATATGTATATGTTATGTATATGTATATGTATATGTATATGTATATGTATATGTATATGTATATGTATATGTATATGTATATGTATATGTTATGTATATGTATATGTATATGTATATGTATATGTATATGTATATGTATATGTATATGTATATGTATATGTATATGTATATGTATATGTATATGTATATGTATATGTATATGTATATGTATATGTATATGTATATGTATATGTATATGTATATGTATATGTATATGTATATGTATATGTATATGTATATGTATATGTATATGTATATGTATATGTATATGTATATGTATATGTATATGTATATGTATATGTATATGTATATGTATATGTATATGTATATGTATATGTATATGTATATGTATATGTATATGTATATGTATATGTATATGTATATGTATATGTATATGTATATGTATATGTATATGTATATGTATATGTATATGTATATGTATATGTATATGTATATGTATATGTATATGTATATGTATATGTATATGTATATGTATATGTATATGTATATGTATATGTATATGTATATGTATATGTATATGTATATGTATATGTATATGTATATGTATATGTATATGTATATGTATATGTATATGTATATGTATATGTATATGTATATGAATATGTATATGTATGTAATAACACGAAACCGGGAAAAAGGTGCATAAATATTAAGTTGATCAAAAATTGGAAAGTCGTTAAAAATGGTCTCACCACAAGCAAGTGAAGCACATTAGTTTGTTAGTTGGGCTTCAAGCAGTCTCGTTTTTAACCGTTAGTAAGTAGTAGCAAAAGTATGTAGGTCTCAGTGTGTGTGTGTGTGTGTGTGTGTGTGCGAGTGTGCGAGTATGTTGTTGTTGCTTGTGATTGTGGATCTTAGTCCGAGTTGTACGCAGCATAAGCAAAAGTTCAAGTTGAGATAGAAGAGTGTCCCAGTTGAAAGAATTGAACGCTTTCTTCGCGACTTAAACGTGGAATTAAATTTGATATTTTATTTGTTATTTATTATTACGTATACGTTCACAGTTCCTGGATATGTTGAGCTGAGTGAGATGCTTTGATCCTCCGTCCGTCCGTAATCATCCTTATATTCGTTCGTTGTGCACAACAACTGGTTCTCAAATCCAGTGCCATATTTTCATTCGTTGTTTTTGTAGATTTAATTTAATTTTGGTGTTTTCATTTTCTTTTTTCTCGTTTCTTGGTTTCCACATCGTTTAATCAGCATTCATTGTCTTTTCATTCATATCGCTTATAGATTTTGTTTTCGCTGTTTTGTTGTTGTGTGTTTTTGTTTATTCACTATTATTTCTTATTGTTATTGGATTAAATATGTTTTTCTGCTTTAACTTGCAGATTTGTTATTATTATAAATACAGAGATATGCACACAAATACAATCTATATGTAATATGTTTTGATGGCTCTCTGAAGAGTTGAGATCCGTTTGGATTTCAGTGTTAGAAATTATAATCGTGGGTGGCTGGTTCTATCTTTGCATCCATGCCACATGTGACATTTGACAAAGAAATGGTGAGATTATCAAGCCCTTTTCCTGTGTGCTCACTGATATCTATTATCTGCGATATGGAACTATATGGAATCGATATTATCTGAATAGTAAATATACTAATCGCCAAGTGCAACCAACATGCAAATAAACCACAAGCCTGAGCTCATCCAGCCAAATATTGCAACGCACAATTCCATTTGCAACTGAAATTGCGGCCGAGCTGATTTCTGATCCCATTTGTTGGCCATTTGCGGTTGCTGTTCCTTGGATTAGTATTTTAACCTTTAACCTAACCTCGGACAAAGAATCTTAAATGACATTTATGCTTGTTAAGCTTTAAGTATGTTTGTTTTTCGCTGTTGCCTTTTCATTTACTTTGTCCTTTTTCCTTTTTTATGAGTGCTGGACTTATATTCCATACAACAACAACAACAAAAATACAAAATAAAAATAAACACAAATTGTGCCACTCAAGGCAGAACTCGGGAACGACGGCAACATACCTTGTACCCAAAGCCTTACCTGTCGCACATTGTATCCGTGATATTCAAGCCGCAACATTGCGTATACGTATTGCATGTTCGGCTGTATAATGTATACGTGTGTGTGCGTGTGTGTGTGTGTGTATGTGTGCATATGATTACATAAAATGCATGAATACACGATTTGCTTGAAAACTTCTTAATTGATCTTGAATTAATCTCTATATTTGAGTAATTCACTTTTTAAAATGGGTACAAGGTAGACAAATTGCAATTCTCTCCTGCAACGAGGGTATTCTACAGTCGAGTTGAACCAGCTAAGGTTTTCTAAGGTCAATCTAAAACTCGATTTGTGTTCGTCTCATGCATTATTCAAGAGCAAATGTCCCGTTTAGCTGTTATATTTTTGTTTGGTTTTCTTCTGTATGTAATTTGTAATTTTGTTATAAATTCCTTTGGATAAGCTCGGATTCAAATCTAATTAATTCTATGGGGAAAATGTATATTTCCTCTTTTCAATTATGCAGTTTGTTGTATTTGCCATTGTTGTTGGTGTTGTTATTTTGTGAAGCCAGACGACAATGTCATTTTGCCAATTTTAATTAATATTTACTTAATTAATAGTTCATTTTTAATTGATTTCGCATGTTTGTTTTTTATTCTTTTTCTTCATTTTGTTGTATTTCCAAAAACGTTTTCAGTTGCAAATTTATTGTCCGTGTGTGAAGCTGGCAAAATGCAGCGTCGCCTTGCTTCGATGCTGGTTAGAATATATAAATCGTGTAAAGATATCGAAATACATGGTTCAAACAAGGATTGAAGAACAGCAACCTTTTGCAGGCAACAATTTTCGTGGACTTGAGGACTCAATAAGGACATCTTTACGAAAATATAATCATCCGTTGAATGATTTTTATCGACTATTTTTTATCTAATTTAAAAGTGTATATATAATAAGTTTCTTTTTTTTTTTGGTCTTAAACTCAGATTCATGCCAAAAAAAAAAAATACAAAAAAAAAAACTATTCATAATTATAGCAAATACTTTGGATAAACTACGTTGTCAATAATTGCACATAACTCTGCCTCGTTGTTAGACTTTCTCAGCGACGCGGCTGCCATCCACATTCAGTCTATGCCTCAGTTAATTAATAACACCAACACACCAACACTAACACGAGATTCCGACTGCTTAGAGGACAAACAAGTCGGTGCACCTGTTGGAGTTCCGTCGCTTCAAGTGGTTCTTCAAGCGCACCACCGACGCAATGATGATCTTGGTGCGCCTTGTCAGATTGGTGACCACCTTGCGATTGCAATCGATGCCGCTCCTGTTCGAGTCATCGTCATCTTGCCCGGCGTGCTTCATATCGATGTTGTCGTCGCCGGCAACACTGTCTCTGGCTCGATCTCGACTGCGTTGCTGCATTGCCGCTGCAGCCGCTGCTGAAGTGGATGGGCCGTCCTCATCGAAGGGTTGCTGGGATTTCGATTTGGATTTCGAATTCGATTTGGATTTACATGTGGAGATCTTGTCTTTGGCACGACGCTGCTGCATCCCACCGGTGATCATCTCAAACTTGCTTAGGGCGCTCAAGGTGTGTCTGGTCTCGTTGGTCTCCTCGTCCTCCAGTTCGCTGTCGCCCATCTTCAAAATGCTCTCCAGATTAATGGTGCGTCGAATTGGCTTTCGCACTTGATGACTGCGTGAATGCGTTGGAGCCAAAGAATGCGCCTGTGTCTGTGGCTGTGGCTGTGCCAGTGCTTGTGCCCGCGCCTCTTCATCATCGGTATCCAATGGGTCGTCGTGGCAGACGCTCATTTGGCGCACAATGCGGCGAGCCGGCAGGTGCATGCACCGATGATTCTGTATGGTGCTGAGGGAGTTCAAGCGCTGCCGCTCACTCTCAGTGAGGCGACTTATGCGCAACGGATTGAACTTCACCTGGGCGACAATGCCCACCAGCAGCTCGTTCACGTTGTGCGAAATGCCCGAAGACGTCTCGATAAACTTACAGGGTATCCTTTCAGCCAGCTGCTGGCCCACTGCAAACGGAATCATGCACATATTATTATATGATTATAGAAAATTACTTAGTAGCTGGATTAGCACACACTCACATTGACGGGACACCACACGCTTCCGCTCCAGATCCGCTTTGTTGCCCACCAGAATGGCGCCGCGTGACAGCAGCATGTCGTTCTCCTTGAGATAGGTCAGCGCTCTCTCGGCTGCCTCGAAGGTGTCACGATTCACCACCGAATAGACGACGACGAACAGATCAATGTTATACGTTGCACAGAATGCCTCCGTCTGCAATAAGTTATTCGATAACGAACCAGGTATGCCAAGATGTTAGAATTAAATAAACAACCAACTTTATTAAAGGAACAACTGCATCCAATCTAAGAATATATATTATATATATAGTATATATTTATATATATGTATATATATTATAAGTTCTGTATTCACATTTAGATTTACGTTAGTGTTTTTTCCGCTGTTTAAACACAGATAGATGAGTCTATTCACTTTAAAAGTGTGCGCAGCAAAGCTGGCAACACAAATTGTCAACACTGATTTACCAACAAAGCCTGCAATAAAGTGACACACACACACATACGCACACAGGCACACACACACAGGCACACACAGGCTTGTCAGTGCGTTAAAAAGCTTACAAGGTTATAAGCTATGGCCTTTTAAGTAGCTCATAAACAAAAGTTATTGTGACAGCTGCATTAGCTGGCCATGTCTACGTTGATGTGTGTGGCAGAGATTGCTCTTAACCCAGAAACGTACAATTTGACCCGTTCAAGACACGGATTGTTGACAATGCACTTACCGACATTTCGCAGGCTGGATGATCAATCATTTCCAAGTCTGTTTCAACGTTATCGACCACCACTGTCACAGTTTTCTGTCCATACTCATCGTCTATTGTGAAGAAGGTGAATGGATAAAAGTAAGTTACTAAATGGAATAAGCTTTGGTTAAAAGTATACATTTACCATATGCACATTCACTATATATATATATATATATATATATATATATCAGTATTTATATTTATTTATTTCCCATTATACATTTATAAATATAATTAAATGCTTGATCTTTTACAGCTCTGCAAAATTACCTGATATTAATATGCTACTAAGAAAATCGACTTCACTGTTTACCACTTTATTGAATATTAAGAATTACCTTTTATTTTGTCCTATATATATGCATATTTTTAGCTGTGAAAATTTAAACCAATTTCGTCGGTGAGCTGTCAGGTCAACGATTCAAACAGAAATGTATCCATTATTTATTTACAGCTTGTTGGTGGCTTTAAGACTCCATTGCTGTTTTAACACGCTCCAACATGGAATCCCCTTACACACACACACACACCCAGTCATACACACACAGTTCCCTTGTCTCTTTCGTGGCTGGCATTCAACACAATAACTGTCATATAAATTATTAAAGACAGTTAGACTGGCAGACACCCTGCACACCACTTACTTTCTCAACAATAATGGAATATTGAAAATTATGTTCACAAACTAAACCTGACCAAAGAACAACTAATTAATTTCATAGTTTACATCCTAAGTACATATTTAAACACATCTCACTCCGATTTAGTTCAAATGGAATCAAAACACTTTCCACCTTAACAAGTTTGCCTGATTAATTGATTAATGTCTGTATTCATTTATGTACAAAGTCGACAAATCAATTTGCCTTACAATTAAACAGAGACAAGACAAGAACGAATGGCTTTCAAACACTTGCAGAGGGGACTACACCTTCTGACATCTAAATTTCATTATCTTGACGATGATTATATAGAAAGGTAATTTAAATTCATTTAATACAATATAAAATTCACATTTCACACATTTCTTAGTATCATGGATAACTCTATTTCGGTTTTTAATATTATTAATAAGACTAGAACAGTTTTCTGGAGTTACAGAGTCCAAAATTTCCCGACTTTTCTAACGATTATCCATTTCTCATGTAAATGATAAAAGAAAAACCGATTGAATATTCCTATGGAAGCTGTCTGGTTTAGTTATCCGATTATATCGACAATATACAATAATGAATATATATACATATATACCATCTGAGATCGGAGTTGGTTTCCTCAATGTATTACAAGCTTCACGACAAATTTATAAAAGCCTCTCAAAGTATTTGCGGCTATTTTAGTTAGATGAAAAGACGTCTGAAGCTCTCTTTGGTTAAATAGACGCTTTGCACACACACATCACTTACACACACGCTAACACACACACACACAATAAAAGCTGCTTGGGAAGTAAGATTTCCTTGTTTTTGTGGGTAGCGGTTTTTTGGTGGTGCCCCTTTGAGTATAGTCCTAAATAAAATATGAACAATTTGAAAATCTCTCTCGTTAAGTGCTGCGCTGACTGTAGCAAAACATTGTGGCATGCAACATTCTACAAAATTCAGCATGCTCACTCCAGCTTAAGCTCTCAAACTCACTAGAGCAGTTTCTGCTTCCGCTTCTGCTGCAGCCTCTAAATTTGCCACATCACCTTATACAAATAGAGACGAGAAAATCCTCAAAAATTACCTAATAACAATCGGATTTATTTTGATGTTTTCTTGGATTCATTATAATTTGCAGTCTATTTCAGATAACAAAAAAATCATGTACATAATTATGGATTCAAGGACTTGATAAAGGAATAGACATCCTTTTTGTGTGTGTGTTCTTTATTCAGAAATTCGTAATTTTCGTGATTTGTGTTCCTTCGCATTTTGGGTTTTGCTTGCTTCCGCTCCCGTTCAGCTGGTGTTGCACGCAAGCCATACATCATTAGAGTGCACGTGCGAGTTGGGGGCGTGGCACAGGAACATTGTTACGATTAGCCTCTAATGGCAGTTACACCCCCACCACTCAAAGTCCTCGCCCTGCCCCCACCATCGACTGAGACTGCCACACGCACTCGATTCGGACAACGACTCCTACACTCGACATTCAGTTTGACGGAGAGGCGAGCACAATGGCGTGGGTGGGTGGGGGTTTGGGTGGGTAAGTGGATAAGGTTGCGACTGCTCATACGCGGCATGCACTTCCGGCATGGCACCTCAAAAGTTGGCGGTCAATCCCCTTATCCAGGGCCAACTAACTAAGCAACTAACTAACTAACTAACTAACTAAACAGATTCATCAAATGGCAACATGCTGTTCATTTATAATTTTCATATATTTCTTAGCGTATGCTTGAACTAAATCATGTCGAGAAGTCCGCTCAACTAAAGGGCATTACCAGCACAATCCGCCACTCCTCCCACACACACACACCCACACACACACACACACTCGTTGGCAACGCTAATGAAATTAGCAGCGACGCTTTTCATATATAATGAGTTTTCTACACAATTAAAATGCAAATGCGCTGGATTAAAAGGCACAGAGCCAACCATAATCTTAATCCTAATCCAAATTCAAATTGAAAACACTTCTCTGGAGCATAAAGTTCTTCAGACTTAAGACATATTTATGGCTACAGCAGACTCAATAACTATTAAAGCATTCGAGTCTTTGTTCCACTTTTCACACACTTACCCAAGCTCCAATCGTAGGCGCAGATGAAGTCGGAGTTGGCAAATTGACGTGTCAGCGCTGACTTGCCCACTCCGGATGCACCCAGCATGGCTATATTAAACACCGGCACATCCTCAGCCCGCTCCGTGGTCTGTTTTTCCGGATCCGGTTGTAGCTCAGTTTTCAAAGTTGTTCCACCTGATGTTCGCGATGTATTGCTACACATTCATGGTGCAAAAGGGGCAAAAGAAAAGGGAGCGCATCGGAGAGCAACAGGAAACAGCCATTAATTAAGCACATTTCCAAAATAGACTAAGCAAAAAAAAACAACAAACACATAAACCCAACTTAAAACACTTATTGGCTTGGCTTTTAGCACTTAGCCCTCTCAATATAAATGCTGGCCACTTTATTAGTTGAATAACGAATAGTTTTGTCGGACTACTTAATATCAACAAAGAAAAAAAGACAATAAATATATAATAAATAAAAAAAGTAAGAGAAAGAGAGAAAGCTATCGATAATCGATTTTTATCGATATAAAGATACATTTATATATAAAGACTGCGTAAGTGTTGAAATTAATTCCCAGCAAAGAATGCCCAAATAATACTACTTTATGTATTCAAAATGTTACTCCAAAATCGGAATGAGTGTAGAGACTCAGCTGGTGATTTTGTTTTAGACTACATATGCTGATGGAGTGAGAGACCTGCTGCCTTATTACACACTACTACACACAAATTGCTAAGCTTCACTTGATCCCTTTTATTCAAGTTTCATGGCTTTCACAAGGTATAAACATAAGGTTGTTTTGCCAAAATTGCTTTGCGTACAAAATGCATTGTGTGAAAATGAAAATGTATGAAATTGGTTTTCTGTTGGGTAGGTGTGTGTGTGTGTGTGTGTGTATGTGTGTGTGAGTGTGTGTGAGTGTGTGTGTGTGTGAGTGTGGCGCACGTCTTTCATTGCTGCCCCCTGTGAACTGTGTAAACTGTGCGATTTTGTGTCGTTCGCAGCCCCTGACTTCCTGACTGACTGACTGACAGACAGACTGACTGGCTGTTTGACTCACCTATTGTTACGATCCATGTTTAAGGTTGATGGAGCGCCCGTCGATGTCACAGAATTGATCGAACGCGACTTGCGACTGCTGTAATTTAAAAAATATAATAAATAGGTCAAAATGCTGTAGGCGATTGAGCTCGATTGCGATACACCCTAAGCCATCCAGCTGTTAAATATATTCCAGTTTTAATTTGTATTAATTTACATTCATACATACGTAAATACATACATACATCAATACATAAATACATACATTCATACATACAATCGTCGATTAAATATGCCCACAGAAAATGCTGTTAATAATGAGATCAATTTGAGAATCTTAATGAAATAAATGACCAGTTGAGAAAAGTATGTTAATATATATTATTATACTATATGTGAGTAACG
Source organism: Drosophila setosimentum (assembly GCA_035043505.1). Lineage (NCBI taxonomy): Eukaryota > Metazoa > Arthropoda > Insecta > Diptera > Drosophilidae > Drosophila > Drosophila setosimentum. Next base: position 5,148,070 of record JAWNMY010000090.1, on the reverse strand, counting down.
GAAATGTGTCGATATACAAAAAAACGGACGCAATTATCGAAATTAAAAAAAGAGTGAAGCAAACCGGATTTGGACGTGGCAGACGAGAGCTCATATTCCAAATGAATAAAGTCTCTCTAGATGTTATAGTCTCTGAGAGACGGACAGACCATATGGCATGGCTATGTCGAATCAGTGTTGATGCTGAATAACGATAAATACACTTTATGCCTTCCTTCGTCGGCGTGTCACATACATTTGCCCAAAACCATTATATCCTCTTTGCCCAATTTTCAATGTGTTCAGGGTAACAACAAATAAGAAAATACAATAAAAACACACGTAAATAAACAATGCATGTAAACGTGAGAAATTGTGTGTTTCATATGTGCATTACGTGTCTGTCACGGGCACAAAAAAAATCATGAATACATTTTCCCGAATCACGATTCGCATTTGTTATCCCTCTCTCTTTGTGTGTGTGTGTGTGTGTGTGTGAGTGTGAGTGTGTGTGTGCGTGTGTGAGTGTGAGCGTTACACTTACCGCATTGAATCGCCCAAGTTGCAAACGCCATGGGTTGTAATGCTGAAGCTGCGAACTCTGTAGAACTCAATGACGCCATCTTCATCACAGCGCATCGTTGAGCGAGTGTCGGCGAGGCGAGGGGGCTGCAACAGATGCAACAGTTGCAACACATTAGCAGCTGTTTGACAATATGTTCATTTTAATCGAGCTTATGGTCAGCATATATATATATATATATATATATATATATATAAGCTGTAAAATTCATTGAAAAACTTAATCCCATTTGCGCGCCATTTCATTTCAGATATAGAAGCAAGCTCAAACAATTTCTGTATATATGTATGTATGTATGTATGTGTGCACACAGACGTCGATACTTACATACTCACACACACACACACATACATCTGTACAGATGTACATGAAGATCAACTTAAAAGTTTATTTCGAACTTTTTGTATGTCATTAACTCCATAAGCTTTCTTTGAAGGTACAATATAAAGAGAAAAGTTTTAAATTACATTGCTTTGAAGCACTAAGTAAAAATGATTTTATTTCAATTTTAATTTTATTAAAATATATATATATATATATATAACCAACTACGTTCTAGATGTTATACCACCACACAAACAAACACTCAAAGCGGAGACAATTAAATTCAATTATGCTTCAGAATTGATGATTTATTTATTTCATTTCATTTATTTCGCTCATAGATGAGAAATGACAAAGTGATAGTTCAATCTGCCCCACTATGCTGCCCACTGTTGCAAGACAGAACTCCTAAATCAGAACTAAGTCCTAAGACGCCCATTCACTTATGTGTGTGTGTGTGTGTGTGTGTGTGTGTGTGGGCTGATAACAGTTCACTCAGCCATGTGAAATTTAGTGCCAAAAATGAATGGATCGAATTACAGTACTGAATCCCGAAAAGACGCCAAAGTTTCGGGAGAGAAATACAGAAAGATGCTGAGTGGTAGTTTACTAATGGCTGGTTATTAATGGCAAACTTCCATGCCAACCATTCAAGATGACTAAGCAACTGGCAACTGGCAACTGGCAACTAGCAACGCTGCGCAAGTCTCATCTTTCTAAGCGGGCCGCAAACAGTGGAAGTGAAGAGCGCCAGGTGGCAGACAGCAACGATATTAAGCGTCGTTCACTTACAACTAAAGCACTACAAGCATCATCATCAGTCTGTCCTCCAATATATATATATATATATAATATAAATATAATATATATATATATATATACTATATACTACATAAAAATTGACATTGGGGAGTTTACATCGCTGTGTGTGTTTGTGTCTGCTACTCATTAACTTGGATTTATGGTAAGGACCATGGAAACTAGTTGCTGGTGCACAGCCCAAGCGAAACTTGTCATCATTATTTGGTTGCTCAACACCTTCCGCACAGGCACACATTATATCGTATCTATGTGTCGCTTATCTAGTCACTGCAGCTAATATAATTAATAAAAATGTAGACAACCAAAAATGCATACACAGCAGCAGCAGCAGCAGCATGTGGCAGCATGTGGCAGCTAAGGAAAGTGTCTCTTGGGGATGCACTTGGAAACTGTCACTTTGACCTGTCTCTCTTTCTCCATCTCTCGCTGTCTCTTTTACTCACCCTCCCTCACTCTCTCTCCCTCGCTTTTTATCATATGTTTTGGGCGACAAAAATCGCTTGGATTCCTGTGGTCCAAAATGAAATCAATGGCAAAAACACGTATCTAGCAACGGGAGGCTCATATAAATTGAATGAGTTGCTGCCAGAAGAACGTCAAGTGTGTGTGTGTGTGTGTGGCATACACATAGAGCGAGCAAGGGAGACAGAGAGAGAGAAGGAGATTGATAGACAAAAGTATTTAAAATTAAGAATATTTACCATTATTATATAAACACAATCTCATTTTTAAAAAACACTTTCTTGATTTCCGATTGTAGTTTCTAATTTGGTTTTTTTTATTTCTTTTTTTTTTCAGTGCACACACAACAAGCCAAAGGCATTGTAATGGCAACACCAACGGAACAAGGCACAAACAAGCCGCAAAATCTTATCTGATGCAACGTGCAACTGCCTCGCGTCTGCCTCACGTCTGCTGTGCCTGCTCTTACTCCTACTAGTACTCCCTGGAGGTGCACTGCATTGCACAATACACACACACACACACACACACACACACACACACACATACATAGAGAAAAAGACTTCCCGGTGGAATCCTATTACTTTGTGCATACTCAATTGAGGCTGGAATTGAGATGGAGTCTGGGTGTTTTTGCGACAACTCGACTGAAAGTTTTTGGCAATAAGCTGAAGTGAATCCAAGTGCAAACAGTCAGTGTGTGTGTGGGTGTGTGTGTGGGTGTGTGTGGGTGTGTCAGTGTTCGTTAGGATTTACAACATTGGCAACTGGATTACTTAATACTATTGTATTGTGTTGTTCTCTGTTGTCCCCAGGGGCTTCATGTGAAATGAAACAGAAGGCGACAAATTAAAGACAGAATAAACACAGTAAACAGAGCTTCCTCCAGATGATTTTCCCGTGTTCTGTATAATTTGTGATTAGCCCTGCTTATAAGCAATCATCTGTATTTGTGGCATGCCACACAGCTGTGATGCCACTATGAATATAATTTAACTAATTGCCAACACATCAACACCATCAACTTGTACAATTCTAATTACAATTGTTCTGATTAAACCTTTTTGCTTATGAAGTTGGCATTACCTTGTTAACTGTTAACAAGTAATTACAACAAATAGTATTTAATGCAGTTAATTTGGTATTTAGAATATGGTCCACTCACCTTGCGACTCTCGGCGGGCATACTCGATGTTCTGAGACGCTGTCGAACCGACAGCCGACGGCCGGATTGGTTGGCGCCAATGTTGAGCGTACTGCTGTGTATCTGAACCTTAAGGATACCGGCTGATGGTTCGCCAACGCCCCGCTCACGCTTCTGGCTGCTGTGTGGCGGCTCTGATGGCTGGGACAATGGTAGTTTCTCATTGCTGGGCGTATTGGTGTCAGCGCCACTCGTTGTACCCTCGATAACCGTTGAAAGTGCCGTGCAGGAGGCGTGCAGCTCGGTGATGCCACCGACAGCGGCACCAGATGCCGCATACTGCGGCGACACCGCACCGGACATCGCCTGCTGAAATGTTAAAACGCCACTCTCTTTTCCACGGCCAACCGGCGATTTGGCCAGCGACTTGCGCTCCCTGCAATGATTCAAGTGCAAACACGTACATAAAATCCACTAACTCTGCTCGACGCTTGATGCACGACGGCTGCTTCTATAATAAGTTGCATTTGCCACACATTTGCCACACACTCGCCGACTGCAAGTACAACATGCAACTGGCTGTGCAGTCCTTGGCCATTTATCAGAATCCGTAATCCACTCAATCGAAAATTAACCATAGTTGAGCAGAAACATGATTTATCCAAAATTGCGACTTGATTTTTGCTCTTTTATTGTCTTCATCATCATCCATCTCTTTCTCTCTCTCCCTCTCTCTCTCGCTCTCTCTTGGTATCGCTCAGTCTTGTCGTTTCCCTCTTTCATTCGGATGGTGTTGCATTTTCATAATCTTATCACTCACGTTTCTCACAGCTCTCGCTCTATCTGGATCTAGCATATTATTATTACATATTTATTTGTATATTATTTATATGTTATCTCACTCCCCTCTTAACTGGCTCCCCCCCCCCCCTTCTGCCTTCTGCTTTCTTCTATTTTTTTCTTTTATTTCTTTATCTTTGTTAATTTTAGTTACTTTCACCTTTATCGTTTTCTTTCTGATATTCTCCATTTGTTTTCTCACTTTCTACTTGCTTCCTTCCATTCTAGTTTCACTTTCACTTCCTCAGTCATTTCTTGAATTTTCACTTTTTATATAGCCTTTTTGTGTCATCTTCATCTTCCTTCCTTCCTTCCTCGCTTCTGTCACTTCTCCTCCTTTGCTTAAATATAATTTTTATTTAGCCCCAACTAATAAGAATAAGAGCAGGAAGTAAATTTTGAATTTTGTATAGTTGTTTAGCACCAGTTCTAAATAGTTGAAAATCACAACGGCAATTTTGGCCAGTCTATAAATATTATATAAAATATATGTATCAAATGAGTTCTGATTTGAAAACGCTACAAAAATACGTCAATACTTCAATTTGGTATACCCAATAAACAGGTATCTAATTCTCAAAAATCAAATAAAGTAAATAACTAATGTAAAACCAAACTTTTGAAAATTGACAATCGATAGATAATCAGAGTATTTCTGGAACCGTATAGCCCATTTGTATTGCAGAGATCTTCAGACGGTATTTATGGGTGGCAGCCACCCCTCAAACAATTTAGCTTAAGTTTTGTAGTTGTAGTTGTTGTTGTTGCTGTTGTTGATATTGGTCGCTGTCGCTGTAGTTGTTGTTATAGTTGCAATTGTTGTTGTTAGAGTTGAAAGAGTAACCAACTAAGAACACTAACAAGCATATGTACTAATTAAGTAAGGGGAGGCGGGACTACACGGGATACACATACATATATGGATTGTGGGGCATGGGTTGGTTCAGCTCTGGGCTGTGATCAGTTGAAGCATTGAATACTTACCTGTTGGGGTTGTACGACTCCGGCCCATTCTCGGCATCGGGCGACGAACAATCACTGTTCCGATTATAGATCTGATCGTTGTGCAGCAGATTGGCAGCTATCGATGACGAGCGACGTCTGCCCAATATCGGTGACTCCTGGGCAAACAAGTTTTGCTGCAAGTGCACAGACTGTCCATATATATATATATATATATATATGTATTTGTATTTGTTAATAAATTTATGGAGAGAGGGGTTTTCGGGCTACTTACACGACTGGAGCCGTTGACGAGACCACCGCTTGCGGCTGCATTGACAAAATCATTATATGTGCTTAGCCTGGCACCCACCGATGTGCTTGGCTGCGTCTGCCAAGTCCTCTGTCGTGAGCGTCCGCGCTCCTCTTCCCGATCCCGATCACGATCACGATCACGATCTCGCCCACACATGCGCGATAAATTGCAGGTGCTGCCACCCATCAAATATTGTTGCGGCTGTTGCGGCTGCCATAGTTTCTTCTGTTGTTGCTGTTGCTGTTGCAGCTGTGGATGTTGCAGCTGTGGCTGTTGCTGTTGCGGCTGTGGCTGTTGCTGATGCGGCTGCGGCTGCGACTGGGGCTGCTGCTGCGTCTGTTGTTGCTGGCGTGTATTGCAGTAACCGAATCCCTCCGAATTGTTACACATGCCGCTCTGCTGCTGGATGCGCAACAATGGAAAAACGGCGGAGACACCGTGAATCGGTGGAGTGGGCAGCCTACGATGCCCAATTCCAGGATATGGTGGGGGTGGGGCTGGGGCTGGGGCTGGGGCTGGGTTATGCAACTGGTTATGATGCTGGTGCAACCGATGTAGCTGCTGCAACTGGTGGTGATGCTGCTGCAGCTGCTGCTGCTGCAGTGCCAGCTGCTGTGAGAGTTCCATATGAAGTTGCTGCTGCTGTTGCTGCTGCTGCTGCTGGCTGCTGCTGCTGTTGCTGCTGCTGTGCTGTTGCTGCTGCTGTTGCTGCTGCTGCTGCTGCTGCTGTTGCTGCTGTTGCTGCTGCTGCTGCTGTTGCTGCTGCTGGTGTTTCTCCTGCAGATGCAACAGTTGAGGCTGCCTCAGAATCGGCCTCAACACATTGTAGGCCAACTGATGGGGGGCTGGCGAGGGCACTGGTAACGATGAGGTGTTGCTCATCCCATCGCTCTCGTCACAGCTGGTGTCTGCAATTGCCAATTGGCAAAGGGAAGCAGTTAAATGACTTTTCACTTGCAAAACAATACGTTCTTCTCTTCAAATTCGCGATTAGATATTGCCATGAGCTGAAACGCTCCCAGTTATATTAATAGGAGTGCGCAGGGCATTCTCCTAGTCGTGTACTCGAAACTAGATCATTCTTATTTGTAAGTCTGCATTTTTAAATGCGAAAGTTTTGGTTGACTACCTCCGGGACATCTCTTTATTATACACACACACACACACACAGACACACACACAAGCACAGACACAAGTGGGGTATAAAAATAACAGAGACTAGTCGAATGTCTGCCACAAATTTGTGGCTCATGTCTCTTGTTTACGTACTTGCGGCCTCGGGGCTCAGCTGGCCAACTCTCAATCTCTTTGGAATGTCTGTCCGTTTTTATACCCTGAACCCATTAAAAATGGGTAAAAAGGGTGTAATGGTATTGTGCAAATGTATGTAACAGGCAGAAGCAATTATATATATTCCTGATCAGGATCAACAGTCGAGTCGATATAGACATGTCCGTCTGTCCGTCCGTCTGTGTGAACACGCAGATCTTAGAGACTATAAGAGCTAGAGACTTCAAATTTGGAATATAGGTTCTCGTAGATCAAGGCGCAGATCAAGTTGGCGTTATTTTATCGATAACTGCCTCTGTTTATCGAATATCGATATATTAAATTTCCGTCCAGACAAATGCCACAATTTTATAATTAATACATAATATGCATATGCTTATTATTGATCAACTGTCCAAATTTCGTCATGATCGGACCCAAGTTATAGTCGAAAATATATTCTCATATTGATCTCATTTGTCGGCAGAGGGCGCTTCCAGAGCTGCTCGCATTTTAGTGCAAATTTGCCAATAATAATATAATATATTTAATAACTGGGTTCAGGGTATATCGCAGTCGAGTTCACTCGAGTACAGCACTCTTACTTGTTTGTTTATGTATATGTTTTCAACAAAAACACAGCTGGGATTCATTCACACACACGCACACACACACACACCCACATGTCTGCTGGCTGCATGTGTGAGTTGAGAAATATGTTGCCCAAGTGGCAGTCAATGTCATTTATTTAAGACAGACACTTTCGTTCCGTCTTATTCCAGAGAGACGGGGACAATTTAATAAATTTTGGATCTTGTGCGTCGTCAAATGGAAGAAGACCAGGGCAAGGCCAATAAGGTTATCTGCCGATTGCCGACGATTAAATATTCCAGATGTGTTAAACAGCCTTATTATTTGGCACTTGTATTCAAAACTAAAGCAATCCAATTTTGCAGGGATAATGTTAGCTTATTATAAAGGATACAATCTGCGATGTTTTAAATTTGCTTTACAGGAGCATATCCATCATATCGATTGCAACAGGGTAGGGAGGCAAAGGAGAGAGATTTGTATACAGCATATTTGTGATTACATATTATACACTAACACCAACACAAAGGATGTGTTTAAGGAAAAACAAGAAAATTCCGAGAAATTTGGATTACAAATTGAATAGCAATCGGTAACCTCGAATGAACATTCACTGGCACCCACTCCCCACTCGATTTATTCATGTCGATCCACAAATCGACATGTCCTGGTTAAATTAAATGAATGGGCATTAAATACATTTGAAACCGTTGAATTTTCCTTAATGTGATTAAGGGCGAACAACGGGGCATCAAATGAAAGCGTCACGGGGGAGCACAAAATTCATTTGTAAATTCGCTCAACTGATTAAAGTTAAACGCAATCAACTAAATTCAATTTATTATAAGAACATATCAACAAGCATTAGTCAATGCAATTAGTCTCAGCCTTTTCGCAATCATTCATTCAGTTTACTCTCTCGAGTCTTGAAATTAAACAAATTATTAAAGATATATGTTTCGATAACTTGATAATCATTAATCATTTGAATTAATTACGTTTAGAATTTTTGAATCCTCCCTCTCTCTCTCTCTCTATCTTAACTTATTTCAGCTGCTTTTAGTTTCTAGCAAACTGATTAAATTCGCATTCAACTTATAGCCAGGAAGCCCCCATCTTTTGGCATATGCAACTCATGTCAGTTAAATGCTGGCAATGTATTGAAATTATATTTAGGACTTAACTAAAATCGATATAGGCTAATTCAGTTTACTTTCAACATAATAATGAAATGTTTTTATGATTATGAATATACTATATTGGGACAGTCTATTCTTTGTCCGATTAATTGATGTTCAAGTCTGCACTTATCACAAAATACGCCAGCTGGTTGTGTTGCGTGGGAAGGGGATGGGAAAGTATGGGGGGGAGAGAGAGAGAGTTCTGCAACTCATTTGACCCGTTCACCCGAAAAAGGTAAAAATTGTGAAATGGTTCGATTCATGTTCATGTTAAGGCTGCTGTAAACTTTTTGGGTTTGCTTAGCGATTTTTTCTTCGTTGTTCTTTTTGCCACTTTTTAAGTTGATGTTTAACTTTCGTTTTGGGTCTAATTTCGCTTATATTCTGCGTGTGTGTTTGTGTGTGTGTGTGTGTGTGTGTGGGCTTACATTACATCCGACACAATTTGTGTGTATAAAAACTTAATGCGCATTATGCTTTTGATGGGCACCAAGGTGGGCGACATTTCAGTTTGTGTTAACGACCTTGCCACAAGCGTAAGCCACACAAATTGCCACAAGTCAATTTCCTGCACCACCTGTCACATGTATGTATGTGTGTGTGTGAGTGTGTATGCGTTGAAAGGAGACACCATCAAACCAAGTGTTCAACTATCAAAAATCTTAAATTTCTCAGATATCGAAACCGACAATTTTTTAAGGTTTTTATTGCTATCAGAAATTGATTTCTAAATCGATAAAATAAAATAGAATTGATCTGCGCATAATATAATATATAAATATGTTATATGGTTCAACGATCTATTCTAATCGACTTACCAAAATCAAAGGCCCGCTCCAGGATGACAGAATGGCGCTGCTGCAGCTGTTGTTGCCGCTCCCTGACACCGTCGCCCAACATGCGATTGATGAAAAAGTTACTGGGACCCGGTCCAACGGAATTGATATCCTCGCCATCTGGCACCTGACGCATCTGTTGAAGATGACGCTGTTGCTGATGGTATACGTCCAGATCGATGTCCTGTTGCATATACTGCTGACTAGTTTGATCCAATGCGTTCTTGTCGATATCTGGCCGCACATACTGACCATCGGATGGTAGCGATCGGCGCGAATAGTCAGTCCGACCAGGCAGACAACTTGCCGTTCGTACCGCTGGCACCGATCCCATATCAAATTGCATCGTACTGCCACTGCTACTGCCACTGTCCGTGGATGTAAATGCCGGTCTATGGATGATTGCCGTACCGGTGCTATAGCGACGTCCGCGACCCGATCGATACGAAATACCATGCCTGACACAATAGTCGGTGGTAGACTGGGCATCATCCTCGGCATCATCCTCGGCTCTGGCCATGTCCAAGGCACGGGACATGTCAGCAGTGCTACCACTACGACCCCGTGATGTTCCTAAATATTGCTCATGTTGCTGGTTGCGATGAGGCTGAAGATGCTGCTGCTGCTGCTGTTGCTGCTGCTGAGAATGCTGTGAATGCGGAGCAGGGGAATGCTGAGCAGAGGAATGCTGAGCAGGAGAATGCTGGGCGGGGGGATGCTGGGATTGGGAATGGGAATGGGAATGGGAATGGGATTGTCCGCCACGTGGACTATTATTTCTGCTGTGATTGCGCGAGTTGCCACCACAGCGCTGACGTTGGTTATTCATTGGATTGATGTCTCTAGGTATTACCTGGAAATAGGGTAGCCAGAGAAAAGTTGACAACGATTAATTTGAATTGAATTGGTAAGCGAAGTTGACGTCGCAGTGGGATGAGTACGGATGCGAGGGAAGACAAACATCTTGGCTGAAATACTACTTGGTTAATTTGGACTAGTACCTTATTCTCCAGCAGATTAGCAAAGAGTTCAATTTGTTCCTCTTCATCATTCATCATTTCAAAGAAATGCTTAAACGTATCCGGAAACGAAGCCGGAAACTGAGCCGGGATCTGAGACTGGGACTGGGATTGGCCCAGACCCTGACCGCGGGCATCCAGCTTGGTATCCATTGGTGTTAGCCGTGGCTGCTATAAAAAACTCCCAATTAACATGCAATAGAAAACATCGAATAGTTAGAAACAAACAGGCAAACAAAAACAAACAAAAGCAAAAGTGAAAATTAATGAAAATGGAAAAGAAATTTTCAAATTTTTATTGGTGTCCCTCTCGCTCTCTCTCTCTCGCTCTCTCTCTCTCTCTCTGTCTTTTTCTCTTTCTCTAGAGACAACTGCTTGTATGGTATGACAGGGTATGACAAAACCATAACCAAGTGGAACAAAAGAAGTTATGCTAAGCAAAGCTGGTGTCAAAGTGGCTAAATTTGAAAAGTTTTCACGCCGCTGGCAATTCAGTGCCAGGTTGACACAGTCAAAAGAAGCCAGGCATTCAGCATTCAACCAGTCAACCAGTCAACCATCCACTGGAAACATTCACTCATCCTTAGCCACGAAAATTAGAAAGTTATTTAAATGGCGGTTTTTTTTGGTCGTAAGGCCAGCAACAACACCTAAACCAGCACAACAAAAGCAATGAAAGCCGCCAGCTCAAATGAACTTACGACTATCATCTCAGCTCAGCCTCCCCCTCCGCCTCCGCCTCCTCCTCCTCCTCCATCGACATCTTCTCTCAATTTCTAATCTGTCCCCAGATGCATCGAGCATAAGGAAATTGGCTACTGAAAATGCTGTCTACTGTAAACTGTAGCTAAACAACTAATAAACTTTTGTAATTATATTTAAGTCGTGATTTTGCTTAATTGATAATAATTATATACCAAATATATATAGTACGGTGTCCTAAGCTGTTAACGGGAATGCTAAACTACAAAATGCTTTGAATAGTAAATGAAAATTTATCGAATAAATTGTGTTTAAGGAATTCTCAACAACGAAAACTGACAGTTTGTTATTCAGTCGACAGTAAATCTCAATAAAGTTGCCACATTTTGGGGCCGCCATTCAAAGTGGGAAAGTTGAGAGGCACTGCGGAATTCTCTGATACCAGCAAGTGGCAAATAAACTTATTGCGGGATGCAGATGGCACTGGCTGTGGATGCTTTATTCCTCGACCATTCGAACAGGCCTTTTCAATTTTGTGAGAGTTGCCACAGAAAAATGTGGCAGTTAGAGCGGACTCTGACTTTTGTTGAGCTACGACAACAATTAAATTGAGAAGCTGTCCAAAGAGAATTGAAAATAGATTTCAAATCCTTTTTTCAGATGACCAGCAATTAATATTTGCATTGTGTAACAGAAAACGTAGACAAGTTGTTGCAAGACAGAGTTTGACTTAACTTAAGTCGAACAACTTGTCAACAAAAAAGAAAAAAAAACCCAAAAGCGGACAAATTTTGAGTCCAAAGTAAACCAACGAGCCCAGCCAGAAGACAGACGGATTCACGAACCAAAATTGGCAACATTGAGAGTGTGATTTGGTATTAAGTAATTATGTATTTATTATTAGGCATAATTTCAATTTATGAGCCAATTGTGATGGATGTCAGCAGCAATCCATCCACTCAAATTTGGTTACTCTAGCCTCAAATGATGTGGTTTTATCGATTTCCTAGCACACCTGTAGAACAAAATCGCATGCGGAACAAAATCGCATCAGCACATAAGCAATATGCTCCTTAAATTCCATATTAGAATATAATAAAGTCCATAAAAATACTTTTAAATAGAGTAATGCATGATAATTTTTGAAATTTTGCATTTTTGCCATCAATTTACAGCAATTTTGTGGTGAGGTAATTTCCGGGACATTGCCACAAGTTTTTACAGCTATGTGTTTGTGTTTGGGTCCGTGTGTGTGTGTGTGTGTGTGTGTGTGTGTGTACGATGATATGCTGATGTGTGTATGTGCATGTGTATGTGTATGTGTGTGGATGGCATACAGAGAAGCATCGCATACAGTCGGCAAACGATGTCAAGTGTGGGTGTTCTGCTTTTTGCTCCTCGACCTGCGTCAAGCTTATAAAATAAAAAATAAAAAGTAAAAAAATATTTTTAAAAAAAATAAAAAAATAACAAAATGAGGACGGTTGCCCAACGGGGCATTTCGGGGAATAGGGGCAGCTGGTGGAGCTGGAGCTGGAGCTGGAGCTGGAGGCTTAAGCGTTTAGCGCACTCAGCGGATTACGCTTACAGTGAGGACAAGCAGCACAGCTCACAGCTCACACGCTCAACTCACAAGTTCAACGACCAAACCCAAACCAACCCCAGCAATCCCATCAACTCTAGCCCATTGTGCCACACTCACCGCCAACAACCATCTCTCAACCAGTGCTGGCCGCAATAAATATGTTGAGGCCAAAGCATCGTTTGCAAATTATGCACATGTTATGCAATTTCCGAGCTATTATCAAATAGCCATAATTAAGAGCAAAATTGAAAGGGTTGCCCCCGGTGGGAGCAGAGACGAAGGGTTGCCTGCAAACATAACTGTTGATCCTGATCAATAGTATATAAAGCTTATATAGGTCAGATATGCATCCTTCTGCACAAAAACCATTTTACTACAAACTACAGGCTACTCATATTCACCTTGTACGTTGCACGTTGTACGTTGTACGTTGCACGTTGTACGTTGCACGTTGTTACTGAGTAATTGCAGCAAATTCTAGCAATTGGATTCCTTAATGCAGATGCAGATGCAGACGTGATCAAAGAAAACAAGCTATTACAAGCTGTGCAAAGGGCAACTAAAAACTGATTCACAAAATAATTGGACATCAGTCCTTATGAAGCAGTCCTGACAAGCAAATTGTAATTACATTGGATACCAGCAAACGTAGTTAAGGTTAGAATGTAGATTTAATAATATAGAAAACAAAAAAGGCGAATGTAAGCCAAGATTCGATCGAAACTCTCTGCTATCAAATAGCCCAACATATTTGTCGTTGGGTAAATATGTATTTTCTATTTGGAAGAATTTACATTTCGTAAGAGCATTTGGCTTCGATTGTTTGCATAGGCTACCGACCCTTCCCATCGGCCCCGCCCCAAAATAAAAATAGAACCCAACACACTGTCATAATAATTTATACCCAAATATCAAGAAGGTTCATGTCCATTCCATGGCGGGAAAAAGGACTGAAATCGCAACTCAAATTGAAACAAGATTTCGAAACTGAATGCCACTTCAACGTTGCGCTGGACAACGTTGGATGGCAGCCAACAGCCAACAGCCAACAGCCGCAACAAACAACACACAAGAAAAGGGAACATGAAATTGGATTTGGATGACGGAACAAATCTCAGGCCGGAATGAATGACCACGCCGAATGGCTAAAAGTGGACCGTGAACTGAATGAAAGAGCCAAGCACTCAAAAAGGCAAACACAGAAATCGCTATTTTGGCAAACACAAAAAATAATAAAAAAAAAAAGAAAAAACGAAAGAAAAAAAAAATAAAACAAACCGAAAACACTGATTTCATATGTTGTTGCCAGAGTGTATCGACACGAGTGAATGCACTGAGAAATAAAATCGCCCTAAATATATATTAAATATTTAATAAATTGATATAATTTGTAATTTGAAAAAAAACATTGCATCTTAAAGCGATTCGATTGCGAGCCTAAATAAGTAAATATCATTACTTATTTCTTAATCATGTTTAAAACAATTAAAATAAATTAATGAACATATTTTTGAGACTTTTGTGGACAAACCTTTCTTTTGACATTTGAATTTGTCATAGTTGAATTTTGTAGAGAAAATATTTGTAATTTTTTTTTATTTTATATTTTTCAGAAATATTTTCTATATCAAAAAAGTATATAAAAACAATAACCACGATGCCCAACATTTGCCACATTTGCATTCATTCTAAAACATTTCGTTTTAGATTTTTAGATTCGATTTTCTTAAATCTTACAAAAATCTTTGTGTGAATCAAGCAAAGCAAGAGCTTCCCTTGGCGCCAAAAGTATGACGAATTTCTAGATAGATTTTTTCGCTAAGTGCATTTAACTACGGCGCTCCATCAGTCTGTAATGGTTTAGCTTCGGAAGAGTTCGATGGAATCAATTTGCGTAGCCACGACAATTATGAATTGAGTGGCAACAAATGTGGAAAATGTTTTCAAATTCATCGAATACAATTGGAACAGCAAACGGGTTCATTTTGTGGTCGGGTTTGGTGCTGCCATTCGCTTCGACAATTCAATTTTTAACTTCCGTTTTTTATCTGGCAAACGTCAGACGGAAACGGAAACGAAAATGGGCATTTAAGCGGACAGTGTTATAGATGCGGTCGATTGACTGCTGTCACATGCAACTCGCAACTTGCAACACTCAATTGCGTGTCTAATGCCTGACGGACAAACCATTTGCGTTGGTCTAGACGGCAGCCACCACATTTCCCCCTAATCCCCCAATCCCTCAATCCCCCAATCCCTCAATCCCTCAATCCCCAACAACTGCACGCCCATTCTTAATGTAATTGCACGCAGAGTGGATTAAATATCACCCCACGTTCCAGAGGGTGGTGGGGTGGATATCAATTACATTTGTCGTGCAACATTATTTCTTGGTACGAAAGTTGCGACTGCTTTAATACTAAAAAAAGAAAAAATGTCGCTGTAACTCGTTAAAATACAACCAACAAAAATGCAAATAGTTCAATTCAAAGATTTGTTGACAATCAATTTGCGAACGAATGCACTTTAAAACAAGTAAGAGTGGTGTCGTTTAGAGTCAGCTCGACGACGATATACCCTGTTTTATAGCCAAATTTACCTTATACAGAATTGGTTTGCGCTTGCTCCTATTAATCAGATTACTATGAAAATTCATTTGCGACTATAGCGTTATTCAATCTTAATGAAATTTGTCCAATTGATCAATGATGTGTGGACGTATTTTATATGTAAATGTAATGTATCGATATGTATCGATATCGATCGATACGCCGGCAGTCGGGATCAGAGCCACTTCTGCCTGTTGCATGTGTACATTTGCCCAAAACCATTAGATACTTTATACCCATTTTCAATTGGGTCAGGGTATAAAATATTATTTTTGTAGTGCGAAATTTAATTCCGCATAACGAAGTCGCGACAAGTGCCTCGAGGACAAAAGTCAAGTGCGCACAGCGCATAAAAGTGGAGCAGGAGATGGGATGAGGCGGGACGGGACGAGACGAGACATTGACTCAGTCGTCTGCCAACTGTCCATTCTTCGTATTCGTCTGCTGCTTCCTCTTTGAGCAGTTGCAGCCGGAAACAAAACGATTCGAGCGTCTGTCAGGCAGCCGTGTGGCACATCATTTGTAGCTGCCGCAGTGGGCGGCACTCCATTTAAATAACCAGCTGAAGCAGCTGCATAAGCCACAACAAAAACAACAACAACTACAACAACAACGAGCCACAATTCACTTTTTCTCCTGTTTTTTTTATACTCTGAGCCAATTAAAAATAGCAAAAAGGTGCATTGCAGTTGTGCAAAAGTATGTAACAGCCAGAAGGAAGCATAAAGTATATATATATATATATATTCTCAATCAGTCGAGTCGCTTCTGACATGCCCCTCAGTATGAGCAAGCCGATCTCTACAGTTCTAAGATAGATCAGACATAGATAGACAGATATTTGATCGATAACTGCATCCGTTTCGCATATATCAATACAAATCGAACTGTAAAATATTGCATTAAAATCGGATTAGAACTCTTAACTCTCAACTCTTAATCAAAAACTCTTAAGAGTCAAGTGCATTTAGCCCTAGACTATCTGTCTGTATCTTTTTATGCAAACTTAAATCTTAACTTCAACTTCAGAAAGATTGAAACGAAAGTTACTTTTTGACGCCTCGACAACGTGATGCATTCTATTCAAGCATACATCTTGCTAAACTTAAGAGTTAACAATTTAATTAAAGTTAAATCTGTGATCAGATCCTGCTTTCCATGGAATTTGCAGTGGGCAGAGTATAGGACAAGAGAATCCTGATTAAAACATGGCCATTTTCAATTACAAATATAATGGCCGTGACGCATATTAATGCAATTGTTATAAGAGTTGGCAAACATAATTGTTCACTGAATCGAACATAATTCGATAATGATAGATGATGATAAGCAAACGGAAGTAAATTAAGGACGCATTTAAAACATGCTGTCAACTTTACTGAAAAATATGACGAGCACAAATCAACATACTAAATGTTCATTAAGGTCTATTAAAGGCTATAATTATGATATATAGCTGTAGTATTCGAGTGACAAACGACACTCTTCATCCATCCCACGGGAATCATTTCGAGTGTATATCGAAGACACTGGAGCACTTGGGCCCAAACACGCCCAACGATCCCACTGGGACAACTTTGAATTTGCTATTTAGCGGACACTGAGCGTGAGACAATTTTCTGTGTGTGTGTGTGTTTTTTTTGTTGTTTTTTTTGTTATTGTATAATTGCGAATGCTTCTCAGCATATTTGATCGATATTTGCTGTCTCAGATGGTTCGAATTGGAGTCAGTGGTGTGCTGGTGGTGCCCTCTTGATAGATTTGTGCCGAATCATTTAAATTGAGTTCGAGTGAACGAATCCTTAAATTGAATGACCAAGCTAATCAATAACCACCACACAATGAATAATACAAAGTATAAAATGACTCAAATCAACTCTGAAATAACTTTTGAGCCATCGAACCATTTAGCTACTGAACTATTTAACCACTTTGCTCAAACCAAATTGCGAACAAAAGTCCAACTTTTGTTTGTTCGCGTTGGAGTTCAACGAGAGACAAATTACCCTTTTTATGTGACGCAACATGTGTTAAATTTATGCAATAAAGCAATTACTCACACACACATACTCTGACTTGCAAACTTGCTAAACACTCAAATCCACCCACATACAGAGAGAGAGAGAGAGAGGAGTGCTCATGTATATTTAAATACACCAACCAAACATGTTGTCGTTGGTTAAATTATACGCTTTACGAGCACAGTCCTTGTCAGTGTTGCTGCTATTGTTTCAGTTCCTTTTACACAGAGAAAAAAAGCAACAACAAAAAGAAGTCATCTAAAATCAAGAACTATTTTCTTAATTCCAGCTGTACTTGATAAACAGGTGAATGAACTGAATGGCAATAATATTTAAGCTATGCATTATTATTATTAGATTGAGTTCGTTTATGCCACAATGAATGGCATTAAATCAAATTACATTTCATAATTGAATGCAAAATTCTCGCATACAATTTATGCATTTTCTTGTCACCTTTTCTTCTCAGTGTTCGGGCTTGTGCCAGTCACTCCTGCCAAATAATTCCATGGCAATCAAAATGCGCGGCATTTAAATAAATAGCTGGCATAACAATTAAACACACCTACAAATTGGCTACTCACTGCACAAACTTGCGCTTATTTTTATGTTTGAATGTGTGCTGTAGGTGTTGCTGTCTATGTATGTATGTATGTATGTATGTATGTTTCTTAGAAAATGCTGATTAGCATTATTGCTTTTTTAGCTTTTAGATAAGCGGCTGTAATAGTTCATTTATGACCGCTTATTCGCTTATCAAAAAAATAAATAAATGGAAGACTAGCTATGCTGGGTATATATACACAGAGAAAAAACTTGCATTCGAATTGATTAATTCGAGAGAATAATGGTTAGTCAGATGAGAAACCAACTTGATTCCAATTACTTTCGTCATGAGCGAACACAATTTAAAATCAATGTTGATTTAAGTTTTAATTTTTGTTGACATCATGTTTTCTGCCCTATTGTGAAAGTTTCCACGTATTTGTCATTAAAAATTGTGAAAATTGCTCACTGAACAATCTGATGTAATCTGATATTATACAACTGAGTGCCTTTTAAATCTTAATTAGCTCGCGATGATAATAAATGTAATAAATAATATGACAAATATCATGCTTCAATAAACATACAAATACAGACATTTTCATATATTTATATATTGTACAATCGATATTTTGTATTCAAAGGGGGTATTCAAATTTTGTCAGTAAGACTGAAAGATAATAATGGAACTTTTCAAGGGTATTTAAGCATCGATGTGCCAAAACTAGATGTTCTTTTGTTATTAGACAAAATAGAAATGGAATTTTAATTTGACTGACGTGACGTATGCGTAATCTATTGAGTCGATAGTTGTATAAGACTCTGATCCGATCTGGAATGCTGCGACATACATATATACTGGCTGCAGCAAAAAGACACTAAAATACATTTCAAGTTGAGGCACAATTTTCACGTAAAGTGCCAAACAACGGAACGGTCATGCCAAAATCGTGTCGATTAATGATGCTGATCATTAATATATATATATATATATATATATATATATATATATATGCGTGACAAATTGCACGACCAATTTATTATACGCTATGCAAGGGTATAAAAATAAATAACAAGCGCTCCAAAAAAAATAGACAATGAATTAAATTTTGCTCATGCGTCGTTTGAATAATATCGATAATTCTATGGGAAATTTAGGTGTGTTTGTGCATGTATGTGTATTTTGATTTTTATGGCTCACAATTAGTGTGGCCCTGTATTTGCATGACACACACACACACACACACACATACACACGCACATACACGTGTTGTGTAAATGTATGCATAGCCTCAACTGCTGCCTTTGTCCTTTGGCCGCAGTGCGAGTATTGTTTGATAAACAAATGCCGTAACAGCACCATCAGAAACTTTGTTGAGGGTGTGCCCCAAAAAGAAGATTTACCGTATACACACACACACATACACACACACACACACACACATTTGTATTTACCTAAACACAGCTGCTGAACAAGAAAAAAAATATTTTAAAAAAAAAACCGAAAAAAAAAACATATTTGTTGTTAGAGGATTTTTTTGTTGCCAAAAATTTAATTAGCACAGCTGCTGAGTGTGAAAATGAAAAAAAAGGTGCAGAATCCTGAACATGAATTGACTCTTAGCGAACAATATTAATGACATAAGTGAATCTGCATTGTGTAAATCGAAAACAGGAATCAAGAACTCAATACCTGGCAGCATATATTATTGGCACTAAAACGTCAAATCTATTCCTGGATATCCATCTTGAATGCCATAAAGTAAATATATTTTTGATCGGCATTGGTAACCAAGATGATATAGATATGTCCGTCCGTCTGCCTGTTTTTATCTCAGTGTGACAGACTTTTTTTTGATTTAATAATAGTGTCCTTCTTATTGTCACCACTGTATTTGTATATATATATATATGTATTATTGTGATTGAAGATGCTTTATTCTGTCATTACGAAACACTTTCTCGGCATCTCAGAGGCCAGCAGCAACAACAACAACAATTTATGCCTTTGGCTATGATTGCCTTTTGGCCGTGCTATCTTCTCATTGGGTCCTCGTTTCAATTATAATACTCTAGCCTGCTGGCTGCCTGATAAGATATACACGCCCCTCATGCCCTCATGCCCTCATGCCCACATGCTCGCCGTCGACATCGCCCTCGAGGTCTCCATAATGACTCTGACAACAAACATATGCATTATGTAATGGAGACTGCTGGTCTCGGCTGCTTTCATTTTAGGCGCGATTAGTGAACAGTTGAAAGACAAAATGATTGCTGATTAGGTTTATTGGTAAGCACTGTGAGTATATATGGCATGACAGATGCTACTACAGAGGCGGCCACAGTTGATTAATTGAAAATGTAGAAGCAGCACCAGCAGCAGCACCAGCAGCAGCAACAATAACCACAGCAAAAATGGCAGAAAGCGTGGCCGGATGCGTTGGCATTTGATAAGGCCTTATTAGTTGCCAGCCATTGATTGATTAAGCTCGTTTGTTGTAATTAAATTTGGTTACACAAAGCAGCGCTACAAAATCGTAGCATACTTTTCTCTGCCCTTCCCTCAAAATGGCAGCCAACTGAATGTCAATTTAAGTGCTTAATAAAATATTTCAAAACCAAATTTCGATGCGTACACTCCAACTCCAACTCCAACTGGAACTTTAAGTAAAGCTATCTATCAGGGCATTGACTTGGATTCCCTGTTGGCTTTTCATGTTCCCGTGTTACCGTGTTGAGTTTTCGTTTCTTGTTTTATTTAGCCAACTTTTGGCCAAACCAAACACGCTCAAACTCATTGAAGCCCACAAAGAAACTACTACAAAAAATGGATACAGTGAGAAAAACTAACTGCTTGAGTTGTTTAAAATGAATCTCAAATTATGTGGAATACTATAACTTCAATTAAGATAAACAATTTAAATATTGAGAACAATTTCAATCTAAGAATATTTTATTTTAAAAATAAAAGGTGGTTTTATTTTTTCATATATATTGAAAACATGAAAACATTTAGATGGTGAAGTGTTTACTAATTTCTTGGAACTCAATCTGCTACACACTTTTTGTCTGCTGTGCACAACACACACACACACACACACACACACAAACATTTAGAGCTTAACAAAGCCCTAAGCCCATTGGAGATGGACACAGATGATGATGGCTCAACACAGCACCATTAACACAAGAACAACAGCAACAACAACAGCAACAACAAAAGAAACAGCAACAACAACAACAGCAGCAACAGAAACAATAAAAGCAACAGAAAACAACAGCAGAACAAAGATGACAAACCGGTCAAAGTTAAGGGAAGAAGAAATTGACAATCTGACAGCAGGTGTCAAAGAATGAGCTGCAACTCATAACGAAATGATCCGATGTGGCAAGTGGATAGATAAGCAGAGATAATAGAAGGACAACAACCAGAAGAAATAGTACAAAGACAGAATTAAGCTGATTCAGAGATAACTAAATGGAAGGACAACAACCAGAAAAAATATTACACAGACAGACATTTAAGCTGATTTTAAGCTGAGGTGTGATAAAGTTATAACAATAGTTTAAGCAAGCTGGAAACAGTATTTGAAACAGTAGAGAATCAGGCTCGATAAACGATAGAAAACTCGCTAATTTATCGATATTGACATTATGTATTCCAAATTTGATATTGGTTATGGCACATACAAATTTGAATTCAAATTGAAAATTCTTTTCAGTCACTGCAAAAAGGACATTCTCGTTAAGTTGTGTAGTTGACACAGGTTTCGATTTGACAGAAATTGATTTGTTCGAGATATATATTCGTATAAATAAATGTTGTGATACAAGAGCTTATCAACTATGGTCGACTGTTGGCCATTTTCTATAAGTATAAGGAATCAGAGGGAATCAAAAGTGTTGCCCACTTACACATACACATACACACACACACATAGACAGTGAAATTGTCTCATTAATCTTATTTCACTTTCTCCACCCATTTTAGAAAGTGAAAGCAACGCAGGAGTGAAGGGAGGAGGTGGCAAAAAGGAGGCGGAGCCGACGCTTTTGGCCAACGATTTGTGTTCTTATATTCATACATGCCAGTTTTTGCCGTTATTGTTGTAGTTGTTTTGTGTTTGCCTGACAGCTCCTGCTGGGCTTTGAAATAAAATCACACACAATAGAAGAAGTCGTAAATATTTACATTCACATATATTTCACTGGAATTTTTGCTTGAAAAATGGGCAAAGTCTATAATGAAGTTGTGCAAAGATATGTAACAGGCAGATGGAATCTCGTCAAACCCAATGAAATGTATATTTGCTTGATGAGCATCAACCATCAAGTCGATTGAATCGATGTCAGAGACAATAAGCAACTGGAATCTTTATAAGGATAAGGAGTTTGCCAGCAAGCTGTTTTTGTTTCTTAAAAATTGGAAAGACGTACCCTAAATCGAAAATCCCAAAAGAATATGTATTAATTTGATATAGCTGATATAGTCAAATCTTGAATTTTGTCTGATTTTAAGCGAACTAGTCAACTCAACTTTAAGACTATCTTGATGGGGTATATATATATATATATATATATAATATATGTCCGTCCTTTTGCTACCGACGAAATTAGAAAACTATAGGAATAATCAATCGAAACTTTTTCACAGCATTTAATACAATATAACACAAATGTTATTTAAATGTCAACTTATCAGATCAAAAGATCATAATTAATATAACATTATCTTTAATTCCAAGCTAAAATTTAATTACGAATATTCTCTGAATTTTAGGATGTTTTTTTCTCGTTGTGTATTTTGCAAGGATGTTTGTTAAGAGCTTTATAACATAATTAGCTTCATTCGCTTTATTTATGTTAAAAGCAACATAAGCACAAAACTTTTTGGCTTTCGTTTGTTTTTGACCAATTTATAAGCTGCTGTTAAAAGCAAACGAAAACAACAACAATAAATAATTTAAATTTGAGACGTCCTTTTAAAATACACCCATAAAAATATTTAAAAAATTTATTGACAAACACATTGCATTGTACTAAGCACTTAAAATAATGAAAAATCAAAAAGGAGCAAACAACAATCCAAATATATGAAAACAAAACATTTACAAATAACAAGTCCGAATGCTCTAATCGACTGAGCCCGACTGGGAGATACCCAGAACAAAACTCAAATAAGTCTTACATTGTTAAACCAATAAAAATGTGAAAATGTCACAACTTAATTAATTTTATTATACCCTTTTAATCATTGTTAAAGAACTCAGGGTATAAATACATACACAAAAAAAACGAGGCAAATAATGGGAAAATTGAATCGCATAAGCTTGAAATGTATCGAATGAAATAAACGAGCAGAAAAAATATGCATATATGGCCTGAAAATATGAATATTGCAAATAGTTTTTTTTTATCAATAACAACTCCAACAACCTTCCATTATGATTGATTCCTCGTAACCACTCACTTAAAAAAAAAAAAAAAAACTGCATAATTCCATTACGACGGCTTGAATAAAAGGAAAAAAAAAAGAAATGGGACGGGACGGGACGGGAAAAATAAACAACAAAGCGTTAAAGGACATGTCGGCCAGTTTTGATTCTGTTGACATTTGCTCGGGGCTGGGGTCGCCCTAAAGCTGCAAGCCAGCGTGCTCTACTAGGAAATTCACAGGACCTGCTTCAAGCCAGTCCCCACATTTAAAACTACGAAGCTTTTCGCCAGAACTAAAAACAAAAAAAAAAACAACAAAAAAACAAGAAACAAAATAAACACAAAACAAAAACCAATTGATATCTTTCTAAACGTGCTTATCTCTCCGTGGTATTTGGCTTACTTTTGTACTGTGTCGATTGGAGCATATGTTTACAGTTGTTGCCACTTCAAACAATAACTACTAAATAACTGTTATATGTTTACTAGCTGCTACTCGTATTAATACGCTTCGAGCCAAGTGCTGAGCAATGAGCTGAAACGATCACACTAATTTCGATCTCAGAGACACTTCCCACTACACTTGTCCAAAGTTTGTAGCTAAAGGAGATACACTCAGAAAAACAATCGCCCTGAATTTTGAAAACTACAAATGATTTTCAAGTCTTTAAAAATAGATATAAAAACAATCCTATTTAAATTTATTTTCTAATATTAAAAGTGCATTTCTAAAAAGTTTAAATCCGTATCCTTATCCTAACATTCAGAAATATTCAGAAAATAGTAATGAAATTGGTTCCATAGACTGCTACACTCGAACTGTAACTGATACAAGACTAGAAACCTCATACTCAGATCAAAAATCTATACAAATTAGAGAGAGAGAGCTTAAAGGCTATAAGACAGCAAAACAAATCCTGATATTCATTCTAGAATTAATGTACCCAATTTAAGAGTTAATTTGTTGGTTTTCGATTGTCGCCGTGTCTTTCTTGGATCGTTGAGTTCACACTTGCCTTCATTATCTGCCATCTTTTATAGGGTATATAATTTGTGGTATATACATATATTGAATTTAATACAAACATACAAATCTAATAAAAAGTATAACTTTTAGATGCAACCAAAAAAAAAAAAGTTAAACTTTTCAAACCAAATATACGAACTTAATTAAAAGCTGACTCGATTGCAGCACACACAACACACACAACACACACACACACACACACAAGCATAGGTGCTGTGTGAGTCTTTGTCGTTGTGGATTAAGCTACATAAATTTGGTTTTAAATGAGTAAATTGGACTGTTTAAATGACAGTTGTCTCATAGACATACCTGATGGCAAAGACAAGGTTGAACAGTGGCACATTTAAACATGCACATCTACGCACACACACACGCACACACACCTCTACACACATGTTGAGCAACAGTTTGTGAACGGAAGTTTTTTTGTGCCTCCCCCTGTCTGCTCAAGTGTCTGGCTGAATCATAACACAATGAGAGAGAAAGCACAGGACGAACCTAAACCTTGGAAGCTATGTAATTAAGTGTCAGACACATTTGGCGACAGCTGAAGAGCAAAGTGCTCAGTGCTTAGTGCTTAGTGCTCAGTACTCAGTGCTCAGTGCTGAGTTATGGGGATGTGGGTGGGGGTGGGGAATTGGGGGTTCGTACTTAAAGCTCAATTGTCGCTAGGTTGACAAACGCCTCAAGGTTGCCGCATTATAAACGATTTCAAACTGAGCCAAATTTAATTACTATTTACATAAGCCATTTACATATGTCCCAAAAAGTTGAGATGCCAACGGTAAAAAAAGCTCAATACAAATATAATCACATCCCCCCTGCCGAAAATGGAAAAATTTGGGAAATTGTTAAATGCATATTTAAATATATGCAAATAATTTATAGTCCAATAACTTCGACAAAACTGGGCCGATTCCTGAGTGATTAGCAATTATTTTTAAAAAGAGATTTTTCAGTTTGACAGTATTATTTGTAGTAGATGCTTTTCAGATTGACTCCTATTTATCAGCATGAAATTAATTTTTTTTTAATATATGTATTTTGAGCAAATCAAGTTATAAAAAGTTAAACTTCAGCGATAATTTTCTACAATTTTAAGAATTACTATTTCTCTAGATATACATATAACGCAAAAATACTAAATTTTAAGCAAAATTTTCTGTAATGAAAATAATAACATGAAGTTAAGCATAAAGATATAATTTATTTACATATACATATAGATTAAGAAAATGACATTAAGATTTTTTTTAAGGAAATTACGTTACAAAAGTTTTTGTATGAAAAGTTGGCATTTATATATGGTAGATTTATAGTAGATTTTAAGATTGATTCTTAAACAAAAAAATAAAATGTTGCTCAGTTTCAATAATTTACTCAAAATTAATGTAAATCTCACGGGTGGTGTTCTTCCTTTTCGAAAGTTCCTTTTGAGTTCGCGGTTAAAAAAAATAATGCCAAATTCAGGACATATATCTAATGAATTTTGTATAAATTATATGCTTAGCTGTTTGCTGGCTAAGACTGCAGTTGTCCTGCATCCTGTGTGCTCCATTTGAATGCGCCTTAAGTGACATTTAGATGTGATAATAATGCGATGCAAATAATAATGGTGAACAGAATGTGAATGAATATGCCTCGAAATATGTTGTACGCAGCACATTCTATTCTACACACACATATGAGCACATGAGTGCGACAAGATGGATTAAATGCACAATTTCATCGCTTTTATTGATTTGATTATTATTAAGGCAGAGAGCTAATTTAGGTAGATACATAAATGCATGAAGATAGTTAGTTAAATACACACTTAATATGTATATGGATTAGGGGCACAAGTACAGCCACAACAATATATGTGATGAATAATGGGTACAGTGACAGGAACGCCAACAGCAACAGCAACGGCAACAACAATAACAATAACAATAGGAATAAAAAAATCAAAAACAATAACAAAAAACACTTTGATAAGAGCAAATTATAGAGAGAGAGAAAGAGAGAGAGAGAGAGAGAGAACTCTCACCTGTGTGTTGTATGCAGAATATTGAAAATATAACTTGGTATTTGGCCGCAATACAGACTTGGTCGAATCGATGTTGTTCGTAAATTAATGAATGTGCAACAAGTGCAACATGTGTCGGTTGAAGTCTTTTGTATTTTAAGCTGATGAATCGCTGATTTCGATACAATTGTTTGATTTGTATTCTTTTATATACTTGTCTATTTGCAATTTGTGATTAGTTGATGTTTGGTTTAACTTGAGTTGATTTAAATTCTGTTCATATACAACTGTAAAAAAAAAAAATAGAAGAAAATTTATAGACGAAATGCACAAGTTGATTTTGTTTCGCACTTTTCAATTAACAACTTAACAAAAAGAACAACAAAATTGTCAACAAAAGGGCCACGAGCAAATAGAGCCAAATATCCACAAGCCACAATTAGGAAGTTAATTAGAAAGCGAGCGTTGCGCGTTTTTTTCTTTGTATTTGTCTTAACACAACTTTCAACAGTCGCCGCACTTGTTCGGCTTGTTGGGAGTCACTGGTGGGAACAAAGCGGCAACCAACAACAATTGTTGGTTGTTCCCAGTTGCGAGTAATACAACGTTGTGCCGTGCTTGGTTCAGTCTCGTATTTCGCTTTTGCTGGTGTAGGATGTCAACGAACTTGTTCTGCAAACGTGCCGCTGCCAACTGATTTATTTTCGAGCGCGCAAATGTTCCATGACCATTTCTAAATGGCGTGCAAGCATTCAGTGAGCCTTCGGCTATAAAGCCGAGCGCTTTGACTGATTCGTGAAAAAGCCCAAACGGCCTGGATGGCCAGGCACGCGACTCTTTGGTGAGCCTTCGGTCGTTAACCGAAGCGCATTAACGACAGTCTCGTGCAATAGTCCGAACGGTCTGGATGGCCTGGCACGCTGCCCCTGCTGTAACGCTTTATAACGGTAAAAGTTTAACAAAAGCTTTAGAACTTTACAAATCGCAAAGCTTTCTGGCTTGGCTCGCAAACATTGATGGATTTGAACCCTGACCGATTCAATTTTAGATTTAATTCTCTTTCACTTTACTGAGCAACGAAAACACCGAACAAAATTGACCATATTATTTTCGCTGAGCTGACACTCAACGAAAAAAAAAACAATTTGTAGATTTGCCGCTTTGTTGCTACGGCGTTTTTGTAATTATTTTGCCAATAATTAATTTCAATCAGCTTGCTCATTTAAAGCAATTGAATTCATTTTATCGGATTTCAAAAAAATCCGACAATTGTCTACTTGGAACGAGTGACTGGTTTTTGTGCTCAGTGTAAAATTTAAATGAGTGAAGTAAGTGGAAGTGCAACGTCATCTCAGCCAGCTCAGCCAGCCTACCCAGCCAGCAATAACAATGCGGCTTCCACTCTACTTCACATCTCTCCATGCTGAATGTGTTGCATAAATGAATAAAAACAAATGTTTTTGAATGAACGTACATACATACATACAAACATACATACATACATACATACATACATACATACATACAAACATATATCTGTATATATATATATATATATATTTACATAAATGGCCCACAAGGAGTTTATTCAGTGGCGAGGACTGCATTCTATTAGCGGGATGCGGCAAGCAGGCACTCTGTGGTGGCGCCTCAATTAGCGCGGCAACAAAGGCCGCCGGATGAAACGAGGTCACACTCCCAGTCACTGAGGCACAACGTCCAGTTGTTGGGCCTAATTAGCAAAGTGATGTGCATGTTGTCACATGACGCGATGTCCCGGTTCAGTGGCCGTTGCTTCCTTTCCACAGAGTATCCACGTCGGGGGCAATAATTATTAATACTCCAGCAGCGGTTAGAGAACTAATGACATGATAAAAAGGGGAGCTTAATTTTAAAGCTGTCATTGTTTGATTTGAAAATCGATTCTTTGCTTCCAAGTAAGGAATCGATAATTGGATCAATAGTTGAATAAAAGTGGGGCTAGATTTAATTGTGGCAGGTTTCTGATCAATAATTTCCACTTAAAATACGCCATCGGATCGGGCAATATGGAATCTGACAAGATGAGTAGACAGATAGATAATGAATGAAGTCAATCTTAAAGCCGGCAACTTTCTATTTGAGTTTTGCAAGTAATACGACGATACTTCGATTAAATTCGAAGCTAAATTAAATTGGAGTAAATTATGATAAACGACATCTAATTAAAACACAGAATAGCATAAATATATAAATATCTTTAATCGTATATTACTTTAACAATATTTATCATTTTGTTCGTCAGCTGAAACTGGCTGCAGTGCTGCTTTAAAGAAAAGGATATTAAATTATGTGTATCGATATTGTAAGTACTCTTCTTGAAGACAGTTCCCTTGAATGGCAGTTAAGTGTGTGTGTGTGTCTACATATATATATATATATATATATGTGTGTGTGTGTGTGTGTGTGGTGTGTGTGTGTGTGTTATTTATGCCAACATTTTACATTACATTTCCTGCACGTGTCTCGTTAATTAATAAGTATATTGTGCAATTTCTAAAGCTAATTTTCTTCTCCTATATCTAATTGGGATTTATCATTGTGCATACTCGCAGAATAATTGATTAAAGCGTACTTTGAAATACAATTGGAAGGAAAACCGAAAACGCAAAACCAAAAAAAAAACGAAAACAACAGCAAAAGGAATAGGAACAGGAGAAGTAAACAAAATATGTGTATATATATATATATATATATATATATAAATATATAAATATAAATATATTATCGAGGAGAGGCAATTTGATTGCAATTGACATCGCATCGTTTGCATTTCCATTCAGAACATGCCATCGGATCTGGCAACCGGTATGAGCACAATTAGGAATATGACAAGATTCCGCATGACGAGCCGCCAATCGTTGGGTACGGCATAGGGTAACAGGATTTGGGTAAGGCGATGCACTTCGTGCGAGGCGCACACGAATATGAACGACGTGATGATCATGTTGAGCGTGGGAAAGCCCGGCAACAGCACCAGTACACCATGTCGATCGGCGGCCAGCCAAATGTGATACTGACAGACGAACAGCTCCAGCGAGATGCGACCAAACCAGGCAAAGAAACTGGAGTATCTGGTGCGCAGTATGCCCGAAATGTTGCGCAACACAATATAGCCAATGATCGGTATGAAGACGATATACGAGTGGATCTCCTCGCAGTTTTGTACGTTGCGGCACAGAAACGAGAAGGACGTATAGATGCCGACGCCAAGCAGTGCGAGCAGTGTCACCGATATGGATGTGCGACGCGAGAATAGATTGCCATGATTGTTGTCATCGAACACATTGTGCTTGTGGGCAATGTGAAAGCAGGCCGCATATATCATGCCAAAGGTGACCGTGTAACGGTCAAGTTTCCATTGATACCACCACTCATGAATATCATCGTCTGTGGTCACAAACAGTGCCTTCCACGGTCGCGTCACAAAGATGCGCTCAAAGAACACCTCAGACATGAATAGTACAGTTATGACGCCCAAACAACCAATGCACTTGCACACCAAATACAGATAGTGCAACGGATTCGCCTCCACAGATGCGGCCGTTAAGCGTGGCGGCAGCGATAGCACAAAATAAACGATGCACAGCCAGAAGGAGAGCAGCGGCACAAAGTAATAGAATTGATACGGTCGATTCATGCAGAAGCAGAGCAGCACACTGAGGAAGTTTACACGGAACATCGCCTGAAAGAAGCGTACAAACATCGAGCCACTGCCGCCCGTCTGCCACACGTGGGTGAAGTGTGTGTATCCAGTGAGAAAGAAATAGCCAGAAATGAGTAGCTTGATGTGCATGTGTATGGGGAGAATACGCTGCGCACCGGTCATATAATAAATGAGCACCACCAGCAGTATCCAGCCACGCAGCTCGTCCGTCTGATCCTGATTGAGGACCTTGGTGAAGCGTGAATCCTCGGTGAAGAACAGGCCCAAGGCAAAAACATAGCCCACCGGTATCCAGAAACTAAACTCCGAATAGTATTTGTTCTCCTTCATAAAGAAATTGGTTCGATCGCACAAATAGAAATAACCCATAATCACGCCCAGCAGCGACAGAGCCACCAGCGGCTTGCCATAGTCCGTTATGAGCACAGCCAAGGCATGATGCTGATGATGATGATGATGTGTTGACTGATGCTGATACTGATGTTGACTCGTCTGCTGATTATGCTGACTGCTGCTGCTGATCGGCGGCTGCTGTTGGAGCGGCACATAGAGCGTCTGGCCGCGCAAATGGAGCATCCAGCGACGCAGGCACATGCCACAGACGAGCGTAATGCAAACGCCAAAGAGCGCATATGCCACTATCTGGAGACTGGTGTGGGGCTCGGCGCTGCTGCAGCAGGTGCCATCATTGTAGTTCATCTGATCGTTGCAGTACATGTTCCACAGCAATTGCACCTGCAGTCGCTGACCATGGGCACTCAATCGATGGCCATCGAGTGCGTTGTCGACGAGCCCATTGGCAATGTGATCGGCTGACTCCCAAATTGTTGCGTCCGTATACCGAAAGACATTGCGCGCCACATTGTTCAGTCGATCGATATCATCGTTGAGCAGCAGCTTCCACGCCGGCGGCAGTTTCTCCTCATCGACGCGTTCCGTCAGTTTCCAGAGGACGCGCGATGTTTGCGCCACCAGCCGATGGATGGGCGCGACCAGCAGCGTCAGATTGAATCGATACTGACGCAACACGTCGTCGGTAACATTGCCCGCCAACAGGGTGCCATAGGTGAAGCCCAGCACATAGACGGAGGAAAGCTGTTTCTCCTGCTCCAGCTGATACAAATGATCGATCAGCGTCGGACTAACCTCCTCGGCGTGTATATACTGCGCCAGCATATGCAGTTTCTTGTCCTCGAATCGGGCCACACCAGCAACAGATGCCGCTGATTGCATTTGCGACGATCCATTCGTATCGTGGTCCGTATCGCCTGCCTGCTCCGATTGCTTTCCATTTGTGACCGGCTCCGTTTCCGATTGTGGCAGATGCAGCTGCTCAATGAAACGCTGGTAGAGCAGCCGCACACTCCGGTCGCCAATGAACACAAAGTTATTCTTGTTCCCAAAAAACGCCAAATAACGCAGGCAGCGTCGCGTATCGCTAAGGCACAAAAAACAATCAACAACAAAAAATATATTAAAAAAAATAAGTGGGTGAGAAGTGGTTGTGGAATTTTCTGATAACAATAAAAAGTTTTTTCGTTTTTTGTTGTTTTTTTTTTGGATAATGACTCACTGTCGACTGAGTGCGCATTATCTTATTATTAACGTAGAATCTAGAGATGGGCGCACATCGAAGTTTTTCCGAATATTAACATCTTTATCTTTCAACTAGTTGTTCAAATTAGTAAATATTTAGTATTTCGTTACGAGCAAACTTGGCACATATAGGTTTAGTTGGATTTGTGCTGCAGATTCGAATCGGACCATCCTATATCATATAGCTGTCTTAAAAAACATCGATCGAAAGGTCCGATTAGTAACTAAGATAAGGTTATTTGATTTTCGGCTTGCCTCAGTCGCAGCTTATATATTTATTCGGTTATCTACATAAGCATAATAGTTAGCATAATAAATATTGACGGGCTGTTTGCCGGTTTTTATCGCTAAACCAAATTACACATATGAATCATGAAATCATGAAAAAGAAAAACCACGACATGTGCCCAACTTTGAGGGCATTGAACCATTTGGTTGATTGCTTAAGTGCTAGTTGGATACTCACGTATAGGAGTATTTGTGCATCATGCAGCCGTAGGGCTGCCACTCGTTGTCGCCCTTGAAGCGACCCTTCGACAGCAGCCATTGGCAGGAGTCGCTCCCTAAAAATCGAGCAATAAAATGCCGTGTCACAGATCGATCGAGAGAGAGTCTTGATTAATCGATTCGTTTACCATAGTTCCAGTTGAGCAGGCCATGGTAGAGCACAAATCCGATGACGAGCAGCAGCGCCACCTTTTTCGCATTCGAGGCATTCAGCTGCTCCATCAGCAAATCGGCACGGGTTGGCATCCGTTGGGCACTGGCGCTACCAATGCATATGTCGCCCAGTTCACCAGCACCAACACCAGCCGTGCCACCACCATGATTGCAATTGTTGCTGTTGCAGTTGCAGTTGCTGTTGCAGTCACAATTGCTGTTGCATTGATGGGCCGATGACGCGGGTGAGCGTAAATCACGCAACTCCATGGTTAACCAGTCAAGTCTCTGGCCAAGTTAAGATGCTTTTATCTAGTGACCATTTGCATATTTGGTCCACTCTCTTTTGCCGTTATCCGTTGCACACGCTCTTTTTGTCGTGTCTTGCCTTTTGTTACCGTGTTTAGTGAGTTTTATGGTCGGAGCTATAGGCGGCACTTTTAGCTATTGGTTTCATCGCCATCTGCCACTGCACAGTCAGCTGTTTGCTTGGCGCCGATAAAATGTATCGATGTATCGATAGCAAGGCTGTACAGCTTGAATTACAGCCGCTGAAACAATAAAAATAAAATATATGTTTAAAAATGCGTGCAATTTCAGTGCAGAATATAGCAAAACATCCCCATAAACTAACTGTAAATTCTTGATCAGTATCAATAGTGGAGTTAACATGATTTACAATTAAACAGCTATATGTAAAACACAAGAGTGCTTTAGAGTGAGCTCGACTACGATATACCCTGACAGCAGTTATTGAATATATTATATTATATATATTATATTGGAAAATTTCCCTTTAAAAAGAGGAAACGTCCTCTGCCGACAAACACGTGAAACACACAACGTAGGTAGCGGGGCACTGCAGACATATTGACGCTCGCGTCGATTATCGTGCCATCTCTTTCTCACACTTGCATTCGCATATGTATGCATACAGAAATGCTGATAGAAATGAGATCAATATGAGAATATATATTTATTATATCGACTATAATTTGGGTGTTTCTTATACGATCTTCATGAAATTTAGTAGGTTGATCAATAATATGCATATGCATATTATGTATTTATATATCGACTCATGTGTTGACATTGATCACGAATATATATATTCTATGGGGTCGGAGATGCTTCCTTCTGCCTGTTACATACATTTGCACAAAGCCATTATTCCCAATTTTAATGGGTTCAGGGTATAAAAAAAAGAAAAAAAAAAATTGTAAGCACTTCGCATAAGGCAAACAAAGCGCTCTGAGGTTATCAACATTTCCCACCCAGACGCAGACTGACACTCCGCCGAACAACCCAGAACGAGAGCGCCAATTTCAGTTTGCAGTGTGAGTGGAACAAAACGACAGACAGTGCATTCACAGCATAGTCAATGAAACGAACGGAGCGAGAAAGTGTTCAAAAGGATGCAAATTTAAAAGTCATTCCACTCACAGGGTGCAGCAAAACGAAGATAACTCTCTGCTCACCATTTGCCATTCGCTCATCGGGTGGCTCTTTTGCTCTTTTGTATTCGTTCTCTTTGTTCTGCTGCTGTTACTGCTGTTGCTTCATCTTCTTCTACTCATTTGTTGACTAGACGAGCCCGCCAGACCGGCTGAAAGTTGCTTGTTGCCGGTCGGAATGCGATTATTGCTTTTTGTTGATGTCATGCCCTAACCCCATGCAACTCCTATGATTTAGGCATGTCGTTTGAAAAAAAGCGGCTTACCAGCTTTGGTTTCCTTTTCTAACGATACCTAAAACCGTATATACAATTCATATGTTCTGCATGAACAAAGATTAATAAATAATATATGATAATGATAAAGTTCAATTTGAAAAGATATAAAAAATATATATTTATGATATACATTTGAGTACGACATAATAATATAATAAGAATATGCACACATAAAGATACCATACAGATGGAAACGATGCCTTGTGCTAAAAGTGTTCAAGCATTTAGGGTATTCAGTCGTTGACTTCCGGTCGAGCGGCTCTTTTGTGTTTTTGTTTTGGTCGTTGACGTCGCGTTTGCTTCGTCGATTTTAGCAAAGCCGCACAGTTGCCAGTGAGTTCTCAAGCGAGTCGGAGGCGTCTGGTGCAGCAGCAGCGGTGAATTCAGTACAAAATATTTTGCGAGTTGAAGAAAGCGCCAGGATGCCGTTCCCCATACATCCACCTAAGCAGATGCCCTGCCCTCACTGGCAGCACTTTCCCATTAGTCCGGTGGATAGCAAACCGTCACCATTTGACAGTAGCAACAACAATGATGCCAGCGTTGCTGTAAATAAGCCACCGGAGCCGGTATCCTATCGCTACTGTGTCCAATGCAAAGCAGCTGGCAAGGATGTGAACAGCACTGAAAAGGATTAATAGGGAGATTGACTCTGTGACAATTCCCCATGTCGCGACCATTAACCACTCACCACTTACCACCCATTCCAACCCCCACCTCATCACAGCTAACCAAAACCCAAACCCAAATCAAAAATGACAATGGAAAGCGCTGGCTCCGCTCCCCATCTCAAGTTGGGGTCCGCACTGAGTGCATTTTTAGGAATAATATAATATAAGTTGAATGAAAGTCTTTTTCATGTTTTATATGTTTTCGCCATCTGGTCTTCATTTGTTTTAAATTTTTCTTTCAAGTGTTTCAATTGTCAATCGAACTGAAGCTAAATACATATTCGCACTTATAATATATATATATATATATATATACTTTTTTTTAATATTTTATAAGCTTAAGCTAAGTTTTCTAAACTAAATACATATTTTCCAGACTGCAAATCAATATTTGGTATTGAAAGATAAATAGGAAAACAAAAAGAACACTAATAAACGCACAACGCATTTAAAACGAGTTTGTTTCACAAACACACACACACACACATTTTGTGTCTACAAATGCGCACATGAATATATTTATGTGCATGTGTGTGTGTGATTTGTTTTCTTAAGCGGCACACATTTTGGGACTTGTTTGCCTGCCTGCTGCTGCTGCTGAATTGAGATTGTTGTTGTTATTTTGGATCGTGCGTTGCGTTGTTTTTTTTCTTTTTTTTTTTTTTATCAGTTTTCAAGGTCAGTAAACAGACACAGTTAACACAGAACAACACACAGCAAGAACAACATGGAGAATAATAAAATTTTGAACATACGTGCGCGATAAGCATGGAAAAAAGAAGCCAAGAGTGCTGCTAATTAATCCAGAAGTTTCGATTTTCAATTCAGTCTCTTTCACTGATCGCTACTTACTGCTTTGCTGCTTGCTTCTAACTTGCGGGTGCCGCATGCAACTGCAGTCATTGCAAGCGAATTGTCGGATGGAGGCCAAAGTTCAACAAACTGGTCAAGTGCAAAAATAAATACGCACTCTCCGCTCTCACAAAGATAAAATACTACCACATACTCAAACTTGCAAACTCCTAGCGGAGAAGTACATACTTCTTCTTCTCCATCATACAAAGAGAGACAACCACGCCCCCTTATATTACTGAATCTAATACATATGTGTCTTTATCTACAGGTACTTCACTTAAGCCTTATCGCTGGGTGAACGAAAAATACGAAATGTTTTGTCGGTCGTATCTTAATAAATAGTTTATTTTATATGCTTTAGAAATTGAAAAGTATTACCCCAATTCAATTGTTGCAAAATGTTTGGCAGGCCCTTTAACAAAATCTTTCATAAGACATTTCATAATCACGTAACTGATTATTAATATACATATACATAACATAAATAAATATGTATTTAAATAACAGTGAAGTTAACACATACGTATATATTTTAATGTTTGGATTAGAATACTTGTGTTAATTGCGAATAATTGATTGATAATTAGCCAAACAAATAGAACACTCTTAGGCTGAAAATAATTTTTAGTAAATTTAAATTGCAAAGCATACTTCTTTGATGCACAATAAAATATGACATATTTTCATAACATAAACGCAGGTGGCATAACGATTATAGACACTGTTGCTAATATTCGACAACAAAATTGGGACACATCGACAAGAAAGATAAAATCTACGGAAAAATTTAATTTAATTTAATTTAATATAAATTTAAAAATGAAGTTCCGGATAATTAATTCATTGAGAGTTTAATTAATATAAATATTCAGACACGGGACTATTTGCTAATTTTTCCGGTTAAGTCAAATTAAAAAAACAGCTGATCGGTCCGATAAACACTGTCCAACAGCTCATTATTTCCATCTGGTTCAATTGTATTATTAATCGGCTCAGCCACATAGCTCATCTCTAATATTCGTCTGATCGGCTGCAAGTAAATAAACAAGTTATTCAACATTTGCGCGAGTTGTTCTACTAAAATGTCGTACTTACTTACCGAAATTGCATTGGAAATGCTGGGCTACAAGTTTTACGATCCGAATGGTCAATTTCACTTGATCAATTTTCAACAACCATTGCCATCTGATGTGCACCCGAAGGAAGCGTCGCTAGAGGATTTCATCAATCGGCCTTCAACGTCGAAGTCCGCGAACGAAAACGGCCATCCATTGACTGCATACACAAATGGTTGCGCAAACCCATGCCCGATATCTGTTAACCTGCAGGGCACACCGGTTCGTGCGTTGACCAAGTTGATAAAGATGAGCGGCACCTTTAAATGGGACAAGAGACCTAAAAAGATGCGACCAAAGTCACAAGCAAAGACGCAGCCAAAGTCGCAAACAAAGTCGCAAACAAAGTCGCAAGCAAAGTCGCTACCAAAGTCGAGGCCAAAGTTGCAGCCAATTCCACCAGCACCAGTAACAATTGTACTGCCGAACACATCGACCAATCCGGGTCCGGCTCCCGATGGGTTTAAGGATCCAGCACTCATTGTGCTCCCAAAAATGTCAATCAATACCCGTCGAACGCCAGCCAAGGCCTTGGCTAAAATCGTTAGCTACGAAACGAGAAATATACGCAATGAACTGACACAGCGTTTGGACCACTCGATGGCGAAGGAGACAGGGACTCCCAAAGAAGACCCACTGCTTAAATGTCTTATCTCTGAGATTGAGAAAATAATGGAAGATGCAAACGGTATGAGGGAGTTTCGCAAGGATTTGGAGAAGCATTTAAAGCCCATGGATGGCTGCCGATTTGAGACTTATTTACGCACATTTAGTGGCGAATAGATAACGCTTATAGTATAATTAACTTAACAATTTCATTAGATATTTGCAGTAATAAAAATCATTACTATAACCACAAAGCTACCATAATTCAAATAAAGTTCCTTATTGGAAAATATATTGGCCATTTAAATCATCAATTAAATTATTTTAAGAGTTAAATTATCTTATTTATGTTCAATGTTTAAATAAACCCCATAATTTAATTTATATTGTTTTGTGTCTATAATTTATATTGTATACCCCTTTCCTATAATAATCACAAAAATGCATGGCAAATAAAAAGGAAATGAAATTAATTTGCATTTATATGTTATTTATAGATGTATCTACAATCTTGTAATTATTTAACGATAGTTATGTAGATATCAGCTTGATGTATCTACAATCTTGTAAATATTTAACGATAGTTATGTAGATATCAGCTTGATGTATCTACAATCTTGTAAATATTTAACGATAGTTATGTAGATATGAGCTTGTAGATTTTGAAGGCACGGAGCTGTTCGTTAGCCTTAAGTTTGGCCGTTGCCATAACACCAATTTTATTTTGCTAGTTATACATACATTTTAAAAAAAAAATATTGCTTTTATAATTATTTCAATCAAATCAATCTAAAAATGAACTAACGCATGAACTATCGCCGTCTATCGGAACGACTGGTTCGCAAATATCGTGAACAATATCACTGCAGTTGCCATAGCAATTGAGAGCTCGAAAGATGAAACTACATTTTAAACGTTGAATTGAGAAGAATAGGAAAGAGAGCTCTGCTTGGTAGTTGGTCTTTCAGCTGCTGCAAGCACGCAAGCAAGCAAGCAGGTGGTGCACTTTCTCAAGTACGTGGCTCAGTCATAATTTATATATATATATATATATATATATATATATATGTATATATGCGGCTGAGAAGATGGATTATCAGTACTATGACGAAGAGCACGACTACGGAGATGAAGATGCTGACAGCAGCCTCAGCGAGGATGCGTACGCCGATCAGGAGGAGCAGGACATCTCTCAGGGTCACTACGTGACATATGCGGACGTCACGGTTCGCTTGTGGGACAGCTATGAGCACTGCATTCTGCCATCGCTGCATCAAGTGTTTGGCTACATAATGGCACTGCTTGTGGGCTGCCTGGCCTGCCGGCTGCTCAGCTCGATCTATGCGAGCAGGAGGCGCCTTGTGGCAAGCAACAGCAGGGGTACCAGTTGCAGCTGGACGGAGGCAAACAGTTTGAAGCTGGCACCGCTCCACTTGATCAATGCAGTCTGCGGATTGGGTGTCCTCTATGCAACGCTTGGCCAGCGCATGCTGATCCTGCTGCTGCTCAGCGGCATAAGCTATCTGCTGTTGCAGCTGGTGCGCATTGGCCGTGGACAACGTGGCGCAACGGCAATTGCCGTGCTCAGCATTGGCAGCCAATTCATGTACGAGCTGGCCATCTGGCAGAAGCGGGACGATTGGCCGCAATTGCGCGGCCTGCAAATGGTGACCAACATGAAGATCATATCGCTGGGCTATGATTTGACGGCGACGGGGACGCCGGCTCTGCGCATGCCCAACATTGTCGCCTATCTGGGCTACGTACTAAATCCGGCCAGCTGTGCGCTGGGACCGTGGATAAGCTATGGCCGCTATTTGGACTCGCTGCACCAGAAGCCGCACTGGCGCCGCAATCTCTGCCGGATGCTGCTCAATGTGCTGCTCAGCCTGGTAGCGCTGGCCATCTCGAATTGCATTGCGCCAGCGCTGGGTGAACTGTATCTGCCGATGCAAGAGCATCCCTCAATGCACAACGGCAGCCTCTCCCACTGGCTGCTCATGTACACCGGAGCGATGAGTGTGCGCGCCAGCCACTATTTTGTGAGCCTGCTCAGTCAGGCCCAACTGGCTGCCGCCGGCCAGCAGCTGGATGTGGGCGAGCTTGTCGTGCGTCCCTTTCACATTGAGTGGCCGCGTTCGCTGAGCGCTCTGGTTCGCTGCTGGAACATACCCATGCATGAGTGGCTCAAGCGTTACGTCTACTCCACACCGAAGCAGCGCCAACAGCAGCAACAACAGCAACAGTCAAGTATTCGCCACAACACTGTTCTGGCCGTGTTGTGCACGTATCTGGTGTCGTCGCTGCTGCACGGCATGGACTTTCGCATCTATCTGGTGCTGTTGTCGCTGGCCACCTTTGCCGAGGGCGAGTCAATGCTGCGTCGCCATCTGGCCACGCTTTTCAATGCCTGCGTCGCCGCCAATCCATGCCCAGGCGCCGAACGATGTCGCTATGCGAACTGCCCGCAACGACGTGGCCGCTTCTGTGTCAGCTCTGTGCTGGTGACGCTGACCAATTTGATATTTACACTGCTTGCCATTTGCCATCTGGCCTATTTGGGCGTTGTGCTGATGAACGAGACGATCATCGCGGAGACCGAGCTGCCATTCATGTACCACTGGTCAGCAGCCGGGTATCTCAGTCACTATGTCGGCATTGGCATGTTTGTCCTATATCTGATTATATCGTAAGACATCTCAAAAATGACTGCCTGAGAGACAGCGCTTGTCCCCTTGCCCCTTCCGACTGCATACATATGTGATAGGATATGATATGATATAAAATGATGCGTAGAACATTCGACATTCGATAGCAACGAGCCGCGGATCCATTGGAGACGGCGACCAGTAACGGAACTGATTTAACAACTGTGAATCTCTATATTAACTGTATTTGTATTTTTTGTATATCTCTAGTTGTTTGTGTCCAATTTGGCTTTTATTTATATACACATACATAGACAAGGGTGCAACTTGCCAGGGGGTGCGGGGTGGTCGACACATACGATTGATAAGCAATTTCGAAAAAAAAAAGAGAATTCTCTTCAAATGAGGAGTTTTATAAACCTTTAAGTTATTTGATACCATTTGTTTAGATTACAAATTATGATATTTATACAAGTCGGTCGGCCAACCCCCCAGCACCCTTCCCCATCCCCCTGGATACGCCCTTGCACATATATTTGTAATTATTATACAACTGTGTCCTAGTTCTGTACTTAATAAATGTATATGGCCCTTTTTAAATATAATTTAAAGTTGATTTTTATTATCGCAAGGATCAAACTCGAAATCAGAACCTAATTCCAAAATTAGTTTAAAGCCCAAATACCTAAACTGATTGGTAACTGAAAGATGTATGAATATAATTTTTTTATTGGTTTTTTTTATTGGTTTTGTTTTTTTTATGTTTTGTTTGTTTCTGTTTTGCTGTTTTTCTCATTGAGACAAATATTTATAACAATATTGTAAGTTCTACTGCTTTGTTTTTTTTCCACTTTTGTTTTTGATTTGTTTTTTGTTTTTTTTTTATACTCATTTGCGTTTGTTTTCGGTTGTCAGTTTTATTTGTTTTGTTGCTTATGATTTAAATATTAAAATTACTACCTTAAAAATTATGCAATGACAATAAAAATATTTGTTTATTTGTTTATACAACTCTTGCCTTGGTTGTTATGCCGCATTTCTGAACAGCTAAAAAGTTGCGCTCCATTTTTTTTTTTTTTTCTTTTCAAGATTTCTTTTGTTTTTTAATCCGAAAGTGTTTGTTGCTCATTTGATTTCGACATCAAAAATAGATAGATATATACATATACATATAAATATATATATATATATATATATACATATATATTGTGTGTGTGTGTGTGTGTGTATGCATGTGGGTTTGTATATCGATTTATGTATATATACATATATATATCTATATAAAGTGTTTTTGTTTTTATGTATATATTATATATATATATATATATCTATATATATATACATATATATATATATATATGTATGCATGAATTTCTCTTTGATTTTGACATTGTTTCCATATCCGTTTTCCATCGGGCTTGCATCTCTACATAGTTTTAATTCATATAAAAAAAAAGATGCATGCATCAATTTGTTTTGCCTGCATTTTTATATATTACGTTTTTTTTCTCTTTATTTGTTTTTAAACATTTTTTCTTTGCCTTGGTTTTTATTTTAAATCATTTTTTTTTTTTTTTCATTTATAACAACAACTGAGTTGATCACAAGAGATAACGAGAGTTTTTGCTTTATATGTAATGTTTTGTTTTGTTTTGTTTTGTTTTGTTTCCTAGTTGCTTCTTTTGCACTTTCTTTTTCTGTTAACATTCACAAAATATGAAGCTTTCGTTGATTTTTTTTATTGCTGTTGTTATTGTTTGTTTGTTTCTTTTGCTGCTCTTGGCTAAACGTAGCTGTAAAAAAAAAAAAATATTGAACAATTGTTTTTAGAATTGCATTTTCATATTTGTTTAATGTTACTCATCGCTCTTATCGCATCAGCTAAAAATACAAATAGTGTACAAATATTCGCTAACTACATATATATTATATATAAATGTATAAATATGCATAGAGATTTATACATTTATTGTTTTTGTGGCGTGCGGCAAATTGTGTAACCTATGCTAAGGTGGAGTGGGTTTGGTTTGGAGACGTTTTGCTTTGCTGTTTTTTTTTTGTTTTTTTTTCGGTT
This sequence comes from Drosophila setosimentum, assembly GCA_035043505.1. Classification (NCBI taxonomy): domain Eukaryota; kingdom Metazoa; phylum Arthropoda; class Insecta; order Diptera; family Drosophilidae; genus Drosophila; species Drosophila setosimentum. Next base: position 5,106,162 of record JAWNMY010000090.1, on the reverse strand, counting down.
ATCGGTTTTTTGTTTTGTTGAAAGAAACTGCCATATCTAAAATTATGTAACAAAAATTGAAATAATTTCATTAAATACATACACAACTGTATATACATATGTATAGCATTATCCATACATACATATATACATATTGTTTCGCTTTCTACAAATTACAAATTTTAAAACTTAATTTTAATTATGTTTGTTGATTTTGAACACCCATTAATAATGGATAAACAAATGATTTAAAGAAATATTTTGTTTTTTTTTATGTTTTGCTTTATGTTTTAGTTTTGTTTGCATTTCGTACAAGTTTGGAGCCTGATGAGAGAATTTTGCTAGACGCTGCTTACAAATTTAGCTAAAAACTTTTCTTTTTTTTTTCAGTTGTTTTGTTTTAGTTTTGCTGTTTTCGCACCATGCTTAATACATAATACAATGTTGCGATCAATAGATAAAACAAACAAAAAAAAATTAAAATAAAGAGAGGGAAATTAATGATAATCATAATAATTAATCAACAGTAAAATTTACTGTGTATCATAATTTAATTAGCAAATACAACTAAAGCATAAACATAAGCTTTAAAATAATATTACACATTTAAATTATAAACATAATTACATTGTGTTTTGTCTGTCTGTGTGTTGTGTCTGTGTCTGTTTGTTTGTGTGTGTGTGTTTGTTTGTTTGCTGCTGCATGTTCGGGTCACAAATGTTGATGGCAACATTTGGCAAACAAGCCAGCATCACACACAACCAGTGTGTGTGTGTGTGTGTGTGTGTCTGTGTTTTTGTATGGCAACAACAACATGATCATTTTAAATAAATTATACTACATATATCGCTTTATATGTATGTTAACCATGATATGCGGCCGGCTGCAGTCGTTACCGTTACCGTAACAGTCAACGTCATTATCATTGTCATTGTCATTGTCCTTGTATTCGTTCACATTCTTGTATGCGTCCTGAACAACATCAACATCATCATCCTCGTCATTGTCACTGTCATTGTCACTGTCACTGTCACTGTCACTGTCAATGTCGTCGTCATCATCGTCTTGGTTGTTGGTTGTTGCCAGCCCGCGTGTGTGTTGACTTAAAGCTGAAGCTGCTGCTGCTGCTGCTGTCAATGTTGACGCCGCTGCCGCTGCTGCTGCTGTTGTTGTCGCCGTTGTTGAAGAGTCTGTTGCTGCTGCTGCTGCTGCTGATATTTCTACTGTTGCTGTTTCTGCCAGAACGAAGCGACACTGCCCATCCCAGCATCGGCACCACGTTCAATCGTTCTTGGTCTGACAGTAGAGCTCCTTCAGCGACTTGAGCTCCTCGATGAGCGCTTTGTTTTGGTTCTCTAGCACCGCCACACGATTCTCCAGGCACTTGATGTACTCCTTTTTTTTGCGCCGGCATTCGCGCGCCGCCTCCCGATTCTTTTGCAATCGTATTTGCCGCTTGAGCGTCTGATCCTCCGCAATGCCGCTGTTATCTGTTGCACAAATAGAATGCGTTGCAAGAGAAGAACAAAAATTAGTTTTCATTTTTATTAATTTTATTTTTTGGGTATTATTTATTATTATTATTATTTTAATTTTTGTTTTTTCTATGGCATTTACTGGTATTGTATGCTATCCGATTGGATGACAAATAGAAGGCCGGGTCTGGCGTCATGTGCAGCAGTGGACTGCCTGATGTGTTGTTGTTGTTGTTGTTACCGCCGCCCCCCGTCCCGCTACTCAGCTGTGAGCTGAGAACGATGCCGTCGGGCATGTGGAGTGTTCCACCCGCTGCACCACCAATGAGGTTTTTGTTTCGGTTTTTTTTTTTTTTTTTTGTTACATTGATATTTTTGGGAGATGGTTGGAGGGTTGTTGTTGTTGTTGTTGTTGTCGTTGTAGTAGTAGTAGTAGTAGTTGTTGTTGTTGTTTTCATTGGATATTTGATGCAATATTGATTGGATTTTTGTTTTTGATTTTCGCGAGCAGTCAAAAAGAAATCAAAAAAAAAAAAAACAATAAAAATTATAAGAAAACATATTGTTTGACATGTTTTTGTTTTTTTTTCTTCTTCATTTGTGAGGTGTCTGGTGTGAGTGCGAGTGAGCGAACGATCGAACGAGAACGAGAGCGAGAGTTGCAAATGTTGGTTGGTTAGTTTTGAGAACAACAGCAACGGCGACGACAACGGTCCACGTTTGATATAAATACATATGTATAATATATATATATATATATATATATACAAATATATATATAAATAATTATATATATATGTATATATATATGTGTGTATATGCTCATGCATGATGTATTTGATGGATGAGCGATGTGGGCGGATGGGTGGTTGGTGGTGCGTTTGTTTTGTTTTTCTTGAGTATGTGTGTGTGTGTGTCATCAACAACAGCAGAAGTAGTAGCACGGGCAACAACAACAACAACAACAACAACAACAACACCAGCAGCAGCAACAACAAGAAAGCCAATAGAAAGAAAGACGCGCAGTAAAAACAAAAGAAGACGAATTATGCAGAAACATTTGTGTGTGTGTGTGTGTGTGTGTGTGTGTGTGTGTGTGTGTGTGTGTGAGTGAATATTATATACAAGTATTTACAAGAATTACATGACGAACAAAGATAAATGCTGCGCGCTATCCTTGTCATTCTTGGCGACATTTGATGAGAAGTTTAGACTACAACAACCACAACAACAACAACAAGGACATCAATAAATAATAACTAATAGCAAGTGTACATGAGAAAGAAAGAGAGAAAAGGAAACACGCTTAACAAGAGAGTCAACGGTGTAGAAATAACTGTACCGCTTTACCGTTGTACAACAGTAATGCTTTTCTATGTGTGTGTGTGTGTGCGCAGTGACAACTTTAAAAGAAACAACAACAACAGCAACATTGATAGGCATGGTGAGTAGCGAAATATGTAGAAATGTTTGTAAGTCTCTCGGTTGACACATGTATGTATGTATGCATGCATGTATGTATGTATGTATTTATGGGAATGTGAGGGGAGGGGAAGATGAGGGGACATGAACAAGTTACACATACGAAAATGGCTTAAGCTCTACCAAAAGACCGAAACACTGGACTCAATATAAAGCTTACTTTAATGTTTAAGAATCAATATAATTTAATTTAATATAACCTTTATATGAGAATACTTTAGGAGTTATTTATATTATTATTTCTTATAATTCTTCTGTCGATTGTTGATTAAATGTCTTGATTATAGTCAGAATGTGAGTGGTGTTTGAGCGTTTTGATCGCTAACAGGATAAATATATATATATATCCATTCTGTAACTAAGAGAGTCAAACTAAATGAATACTTTAACTTTGCTTGTTGTCAGATGGTAGAGTTTAGATGCACAGGACATAGATATAGAGAGAAGATTAAGAGCGAGAGAGACAGGTATATATAGAGAGAGAAAGACAGATATACAGAAACTGGAGCGGGCTTGGTGGTGGTGGTGGTGTTGGTGGCTGTGGTGGGGTGGGGTGCGGTGGGGTAGGCAGTTATGGCGTTCAGCTTTGTTTACGACAACAAAAAAAAAAACAAAAATAAACAACAACAAAAATTATATACATCTATATATCTGATTACCGCTAATGTCGGGTCCACTGATTTCGGTGAAGATCTTATTGTACGATGGCCTTCGTGTCAGATTACTGCGCATATGCTGTGAATCCTCGTCCGATAAACTCTCATCGCTATCCTCCGGATGCTGGGTATTCGGTTCGGGTTTGATCTTACATTGAAAATTTGGAGGGATCTGCAAAATGTGAAATCGATTAGCAAACAGTAATAACAGTAATAATAATAGGAATCGTTGTGCTCTCGTTGTTAGAGTGTTGTTGGCGAATTCTACGCACTTTGTTACGCACTTGCACTGCGTTGCCCGTGGCCGTGTGAATGACCGTCGTGTTCGCCGGCTTGGTCAGATAGACGACTCCACTTCCCGCCTTGTGCATCGTCGATGCGGCGACCAGCGCCTGCTGTTGTTGTTGCTGCTGTTGTTGTTGTTGTTGCTGTTGCTGCTGTTGTTGTTGTTGTTGTTGCTGCTGCTGTTGTTGCTGTTGTGTTCCCGCAGCGGTTTGTATGACACCTGAGTGATTGGCCGCCTGTATCACGGATTGTACCTGCGAAAGCACGTAGAGATCAATATAAATTGGAGAGACTAAATAAAGTTGGTTTGCTTTGCGATTTGGGAATACTTTTCAAATAATCAATATTGTTTTTGAAAAGGTTTCTTAAAGAGCTGCTTTAACTTATTCTTTTTTTATCTATCTGTTTGGTAAAGGTTTACTATGATCACAAACTCAATTTGATAATTGGGTATTGTGATCAATAAAAGATTCCAACTTTTCGGTTTATTAGGTGCTTTTCCTATTTGTCTCCGATTGTAAAAAGATATTCTTTTGACAAAAGATAATAAATTCGAATAATTCGCAGATAGACTACAAATTAGTGTGAAAAACATTTTTAATAACAGAAAATATTAAATCTAAATTTAAGAAAGAATCATCATCTGAATGTTTATAATCTTTTTGATCAAATGCCATATGCACTAGGCGTATGTTGGTATAGAAAAGCAATTATTTGTTTATTATTTTTGCAAGGAAAATTACAAAATTTTCGAATCGAAAATAGGCCTACTGAATATACAATTATGTTGTATTATATAAAATTTATATATTATATTAAATAAATGACTATGACAACAAATGTGGCAATCTTCAATTTCAATATTAACTGCAGTATTTTAAAGTGGTCTTCGGGGGAATGGGAATGTGGAATGGGATTGGGGATTGGAGCTTACCTGTAGGCCGTGCGTTAGTCCCTGTATTGGGTATTGTATATTGCAATTGGCGGTTGTTGTCAGCACGGAGGCCGCCCCGCTGGCATTGTTTGTGTTGGCCGTCGCCGGAACGCCGCCCGTTGTACTTTGCTGGTTGTTTTGTGATTGCTGCTGCTGCTGTTGTTGTTGTTGTTGCTGCTGCTGCTGCTGCTGTTGTTGTTGCTGCTGCTGCTGCTGTTGTTGGCCGCCTGTTGCTGCCGCTGCTGCTGCGGCGGCGGCGGCGGCTACGGCTGCTGTGACATCAACATCGTTTACATTACCGCTGGAGGCCGAATTACCGTTCTCCTCGACGATGCTATCCATTTTAGCGATTTTCAGCAGCACCGTTACGCTCTCCGATAAGTGCTTCAGTTTGGCGTCTTTTCCGTTTCAATTTTGCCAGTTTGAAGTTGAACTTGAATGCTGGACGACGACTGCTACAACGACGGAGAGGCGAGGACGCGAAGCGATGCGAGGCGAGTCAAGTCGATGGCGAATGATGATGGTTAACAATTGACGGTTGGCCAAGCAATGAAAGAGATGGGAGGAGGCGCCACAGAATCAACACAGAGGCACAGAAAGAGAAATAGTAGTAATATTTGTTGTAGTTGCAATTCACACACATATATATATATATATAGAGAGAGAGAGAGAGAGAGAGACAAAGAGAGAGAGGGCGGGAAAGAGAGATAGAGGTTTTAAGTTGCAACAATATTGTTCGATTGTTTATTGCCAATTGGTAATTGTTCGTTAAAGCAACAACAACACCAGCAACAACAAAAACAAATGCGCACACTAACACACACACACACACACACACACATACACACACAAACACACACACACAGAGACATACACCCGCTGACTGTCACTGTCACCAATGCTGCTGCTGCTGCTGTTGCCTCTACCTTCAACTGTTGTTTGGTTTGTTTTGTTTGCTTGCTACAAAAATGACGACGACAACGATGACAACGACAAAACAACAACAACAACATTAACGACCATACTGTCTCAACTGTTGTGTGTATTTTTATGAAATGACGTCATGACGACGTTGTGCTATAGGCAAACAACAAAAAAAAAAAGAAAAAAAAAGAAGCAAACTTACTTTCTGATGACATCACTAAAAAACGTTGCTGTTCCTCTTGTTGTTGTTGTTGTTGCTGCTGCTGCTGATGTTTTTGCTGTTTTCTGTTTCTCTCCACTATGCGCGCGTTTGTGTTTGTGTATTTCTATGTGCGTGTGTTGTGTGTGTGTGTTGCTGTTGGGTCTGGTCTGAATGTGTTTGTGTCGCGTTGCGCGCTGTGCTGGCAACTTGTTGAAAAATTCAACTGTACGCACACCACACACACACAAGACAAGACGAGACAAGTGAGAACAGCAGAGTTGGAGCTAAGCTGAGAGCTCTGATTTGATTCTCAGTATTTATGCCCGCGATTTTTGGTCCTAATTGTTGTTTTTGTTGTTGCTTTCGATTGGGTGGCAATGGTGGTAGCTGCCTGGCAGGCGGTAAAAAAAAAAAACAAAAAAAAAAATAGCCAAAACACTTTTCACGCAGTTGGCAGCACGACGCGCGAGCAGCATACAAAAATTTTCTGCTGTTATCGTTGCTTACGTTCTGCTTTTTTTTTGGGAGCAGCGTTTTCGATTGCGATTTTGTTTGTCAGTTGCCTTGGCTAATGACAAAATATGAAGGCACAAGTGTTTATTTCTAGTCTCGCACACGCGTTTCAGGTCACAATCAATTTTAACTACAATTTATTGATCAGATTCTTGGACCTTTTTGCGCAAAATTTTATTTTGTATTGCTCGCTCGCTCGCTCGCGCTGCTTCACTGCCTTAGCACTGGCGCAAACACATACAGGCATCCAAAACACTCACAAATACACTCTCATAGACACACGCACACAACGAGAACACGCACTGTAAAACACACATATGCATGCGCACGCAGCGACGACGACGAGCCGTCTCACAGTCGAGCGTTGCCAGATAGTTCATACACAAATCCGGCAATGATATTCGTATGATTTGCTTAAGGTAATCAACATAACCCACACAACAATTTTAACAAAACATATCTTTTGACAAATTCATGTGTTATTTCAAAAGAATGAACAACCAAATAAGAACAAAAAAAAACGCGCGAGTACTCTCACCAGAGCTGGCAGCACCACCATCAGCTGTTTGGTCGTGCGACACTGCTGATGCGAGGGCTGAAACAACTGAATTCTCGCGCTCAATATTGTTTTTAAAATGGTCGAATGTAACAGCTGCTAGTTAATTTATATTTTTTTGTAATTACCAAAGTAAATGTTAGAAAGTTGTTTTATTGTTATTATTGCTAAGCACAGCTTGCCATTATTTTAAAAATGACTCATTTCCTGGCATATAATTAGAAGAAAACTGCAAAATTAATGATACAGACGTGCAAAAATCCTTACGACCACTAACAATGGGCTAACTGGACTCTGTCTCTGAACGCTACGATCCGTAATTGGCCCAAAGCACGCAAACTCTACCTGTATATCTCCCATTCGCTCGCACTCTGCCCCACAAAACGCCTTGCTGTCTGTGCGAATCAGCGTCAGAAAGAAAGAGAGACTCATCTGACCGACTGACTCACTCAGTGCACGGTGAATTTGATTGTTGTTGTTGGCGAACAGTAAATGGTCAACAACAAACTATATTGCGGCCGTTTAGTTAGAAGACTAAAGATACGCTCAAAGTTCGCCCTATTATTATTTATTGTAGTTGCAGTTGCAAACTATTCATTTGAATAGTAGCAGTTGCCCAAATGATCTCATAAATCATTCATTTCCAATTACATGAATCAATCGCAATCGCATTGAAACAAAAACTATTGCCACCTAAACTAACAAAACAAATGACTGTTTTATAGTATCGCATTATAAATGCGATTTAACTTGTTGAGTCTATAGATAGTATATTTTTTTCCATCATTTTAATTATGCATCAAATGCTGAATTTAAGAAATTAGGCTCATGTTTCAAGCTGAATTAGTTAAATTAAATAAAACAACTAATTGAAGACTTTGATTTGAAGAAATTAAGAAAATATAAATATTTATCCATATTTGTTCCGAATATATCTTACACATTAAAATACCGAGATTACAAAAATGTTGACAATAATTGTATTTGATTTAAGAACAAAGTGAATTATTTATTATTTATTGTTTCGTGGAATTATGCAACAAATGATAATCGGTGGTTTATCATTTTGCTGCTGTTTTATCCATCGCTTGCCGACAAGCCGAGTTTCAAGAAAAGAAAGCTTTTCCCCTTTTCCGCATCTGACTAAAATTGCATTGTTTTTGCCTTTAAATTGTATTTGTTCCGCTGCAGATAATGTCGAGCACTGCGCACCATTGTGGCAGAGAGAGAGAGGGAGATAGACAGCATAAAACATTGAGCATAATGACGCTGCATTAAAAAATTATAGCGAATTTAACGATGCTCAGTTGCGAGATATGAGCGACGATAGAAAGGAGTGATGCGAGGAGGGAGAGGAGTGCGTAAGCTCTCGCCAAAATGATTGTGTTCGTTGACACTGCTTTAGTTGAGATGAGTGCGTGACTGTGTGCGTGAGCATGTGTGAGAGGGTGAGTGAGAGGGAGACGAAGAGAGTGTGTGCAAATGTTGTGATTTATATTTGAAAGCATTCAATTAAGCTGTTGACTTCACCTATTGGGTCAGACAATTGCTAATAAATATAATTATTTAATTTATACTTAACTTTTTTTTTTTGTATATATATTATATTTTGTATGTTCTTGGCAATCTCTGAGAGTCACTTGATTGTGACTTTTCTAGGGAAATTTTGAACTCAATATAATATCAGCATTAACATCACGCGCTCATCACCAGCAACACAACAATTAAGGAGTGAATCATCGCGCCTTTCTCTTTTCCTTATTTATTTCGCCTTATATATACATAGGTACATATGTATTTATATAAATATGTAGACTTTGTATGTGTCCTTGTTGAAACAGTCGGTAAACAGTAGTTAAAGATGTGCTCTGGTTGCCGTGAGTATTGTTGCGATAGTCACGAACTCATCATTGTCACCAAACACGCATACATATATACATACATGGATACATACATACATATATGTTGTTTAGAATGAGTTTACCATCCCACCGCATCTCCACCCACCCACGCAACAATCACTTTGCTAGCCATTATTTAGTGTTATGCTTATCATCAGTACGTAAGCGTAACTTTAAAATACTTGTGGTGTCTAGTAAAAAAGGTAATTGACACCATAAAGCCGAGCTGAACAGAGAGAAGCGCAGATTGCGTGTGAGAGTGAGCGAGAGGGAGATAGAGATAGAGAGCTTGTTGCGAATGACGAGAGCGAATCGAATGCGCAAAGTGAAAAAGCTGAAAGCATAAATACAAATCTGGCAACGTCATCAACGTCATTGACATCATCGAGGCTTATTGGTTACGCGAAGTCAAAATCCAAAACACGCGCCACATAAATGTCGTTTGATTATTCTTGTTATTGTTGTTCTTGTTGGTGTTGTTGTTTTGGTTTGTTTGATATAAACAGCAAGTCGCAACAAACAGCAACATGAACAGCAAAAGCAACACCAACGCAACAGTAACATTTGCCTGCTGCATTTTAATCAATTCCAATCAGTCGCATTTCACATTTGAGCTTTGGCTTTGGCAGCTGTGGGCACCGTTTTCTTCTTAGTGTGTGTGTGCGTGTACGCAAGTGGTGTGTGTGTGCAAAATGTGACGTCAGCATTATTTATTTTTAACCCATCTCATGCGTTGCATTTTATGTGAGTGCTTCTTCTGCTTTTGTCTGTACGAATTAAAGCAAAATGAGTGCGCTAACAGCAGCAACAATAGCATCAGCATCGGCAACAGCAGTGGAAAACAGTTAATGTATGCCATGAGAATGGAAGGGATTGGAAATGGAATTCAGAATGTGAGTGCGAATGCGAATGAGAATGAATAAATATGAATGTATGAGTGGGAGTGGGAGAGAGAGAGGGAGTGGGAGACTGACTGGACAGGTGAAGCTGTCAAACTTATGTATGTGTGTGTGTGTGTGTGAGTGTATGTATAAATATAAATATGTATATATGTATTGATATATTCATATGCATATACACTCGCTGTTGCACAGCGTTGCCAGCGTTGTAAATGACCGAATGAATTTACCTAGCCATTCTCATCAATACCATTCTCCTACACAACCCCCCCCCCCCCTCCCCCCTTCACTGCTTCCAATTAATTTTCTTAACAGCTTTGTGTGGATTATCAGCTACCAGTTATTTGATAATACAAACGTTTGGCGTCGACATGTCATGAATCTAATACACTTGTGTATGCCTGCATGCACTCATATGTGAATGTATCTATGTATGTATGTAAATTTGTACTGTTATACTGTTGTGCACACACACACATATATATATATGTGTTATCAGTTTGGGGGGCCGGTTATCAGTGTTGTTGTATGTATGCATGCTTGAACATTGCTGTTCAGCTGCGCAGCTCAGTTGTGGCTTGCGAATGGCATGCTAAATATTTACATGCCAAGCATACATATGTATGTAAGTGAAGTGAGTATATATATATATATATATATATATATATATATATATTTATATAAATAGGTGAGAAATTTAAAAGTCAAGAAATGAGTATATTAAAAGCTGACTGATTGATTAGACGGGTAAATTGGTCGATTAGCCAGTTATAGCTAATAGAAAAATATGGCAATCTTACAGTACAGAGTGCGAGATTCTTATTTACATAAATGCATTACAAACTTAACACTGACATTATTAAATATTTATATTTATTTTTTTCAGACTTTACATTTGTTTCATTTGAATGAGCAATATTGCGCTCATTCTCGAATTTCTACAGAATGTAAAGTTGTTGCCTGTAGATATTCCCATCAGGGACAACATTCTGTAATTTCAAAAATCACAAGTTATGTTGCGAATTTCAGCAATTCGGGACGAGTAATTCGTGTTTTTGTTTGCAATGATTTATAAAATTTCGTATCAATATTAGGAAAAGTATGGCAAGCGATTGTTTTAAAATACAATCTATCTAAATCTGTTTGTATATTATTGAGGCATTAACTCCATTAACGCCAGGAAGATAGTACGCACATTAATTGATATTTAAAGTCCGATAATTATTTAAAACAAAAAACCTCTTTGTCATCATAATTATTTCAATAGGTGGATGGCTAGAATATTTTGCAGTTTTTTTTTTAGTCGTCACCTAATGACATAATTATGATGATAAAGACATTTTAGGTTTTGACTCG